>JACRUU010000020.1:568132-585632 GCA_030449085.1 Kryptopterus vitreolus
ATATATATATATATATATATATATATATATATATATATATATATATATATATATATATCTATATATATGGTAAACTGCATATATAAACTGTAAAAGAGGGGGGTGGGGAGAGGTAATACACAGTGAGAGTAAATGAGCAGTGATAAGAGCATGCAATATGTGCAATATATGATCATTTGCATGTGTAAACAGTCAAACAGCAAACACACACAATGTACACGTTATATAGAATATGTTCATTCATTCATTCTTCTTCTACTGATTTATCCGATCTTACCTCGTCGGTATAGGGGACCCTGTACCTATCTCAGGTGTCTAATGGGCATTAAGGCAGGATACACCCTGGATGGAATGCCAACACACATCGCAGGGCACACACACACACACACACACACACACACACACACACACACACACACACACACACACACACACACACACTAGGGACAATTTTCCAAGGTGCCAATCAACCTACCGTGCATGTTTTTGGACCGAGGGAAACCGGAGAAATCCCGGAGGAAAACCCCCTGAGGCACGGGGAGAACATGCAAACTCCACACACACACACATGGCCGCAGACAGGGAAACTGAACCCGGATCCTGGCAGGTGTGAGGTGAACGTGCTAACCACTAAGCCACCATGCCCCTTATATAGTATATATAATAATATATATATATATATATATATATATATATATATATATATATATATATATATATATATATATATATATATATATATATATATAATGCATATATATAAACAATACACACATATAAACTGTACAAAGAACAGGATTATATACAAATACAAACTATACTGATAGTGGGACCTCAATGTGTGTGTGATCAGCTGGAAGCCGAGTCCACTAAGGAAACAGCTGTAGGGGGAAAAAGCTGTTTCTGACTCTTGGTCTGGTGGCTACTGTAGCGCCTCCTAGAGGGCAGGAGGGCAAAGAGTCTATCTGCAGGATGAGAGAAGTCCTTCATGATTTTGTGTCCCCTGCTGAGACTACGCTTCCTGTAAATGTCCTCAATCCTCGGATCTCCGTTCAGATATGTTATAGTTTCTCAGTCGCAGCATTTCCGATTATTTTGGACAATAAACAAAACGAGTGTTTAATCAGATCTAATGTAATCTTTTCCAGAATCTCCCTGAGCCTGACCATGCCACGCGTGGAGGTACTGTCTCACACTGTCCATCTGAAGCGCGTCGGATTCGGTCGTCCTCATCCTCGACACGGCCTCCATCTTCTGCACTGGTTCTGTACCCAGTGCCTATATATAGACAGGAACGGTCAGATGGTACCACACTGCGATCCTGACAACGAGGATTTCGGCTTCCACCTTTTTGAGAATCGCTTCGACCAAAACTACGGCCAGCTCCTGCCGGACATCAACTTCCAGTACTACGTGGTTGGGAATCTGAACAGCAACGGAGCCGAGCAGCTGCCTGATTACGTCAGAGAAGAGTACACCGGTCTCTACGACAACAGCAATAAGGACCGCATCATCGTCAGCCTGAAGTGCGGCCGCTTCGATAAAGTTTATGTGACCGAACACCACGACGAGTGGAGCTACGACCCGCAAAAAACCTTCCGAGTTCATATCAAACTCATTAAATACATCAGACGTAAGGAAAGGGGCAATTTCCTGGGCGAGATGGGAGTCAGATATACAGAAACATGTCCCGTAACTGCTCCTCCTCCTCCAACGTATAAGAACGAAACTCACATCACTATCAATAACTGCGATCAACCATCCAGCATCCAGCAACAACCTGGATCCAGTTTACGCCGAAGATTCTGGGATCACTGTGTGATCTTGTAAACTCGATGAACGTCTTGCAGGATTTCATTTTCAGCTTAATTTCCAGACGATTTCATTTCACATTTGCTTTATCTCACTGATAAAACGCTTTTTCATTCTTCAGTCCACAATTTCCCCAGCTCAGGAATCTCAAAACCCCTACTCTGAACTCCCCCCCCCCCCCCCCCCCCCCCCCCCCGACTCTGAGTGTGTGTGTGTGTGTGTAATTATTGTCTTTTTATTACATTATAAATCAACAAAGATTTTTTAACTGAATACAATGTACTTCAAGACTTCTGAAAAAAAACCAGAGATTAAAATAAAAATAAAAATTAAGGATGAATTTGAATAAAGATACACATAAAAAGTCAAACCAGCAGATCCGCAATTATTTGATGTATTTATTAGGACTATTTTCTGATTGTACAGTGACATCATCATGAGGCCTCGGGGTGTACAAACGTTTGCACTCGCCCCTGTTCAGAATACAGAGATATGTTTGCAGTAAACATGTGTGTGTGTGTGTGTGTCTTGTACAGTTTCAGAAGGAAAAACACACACACGCACATATACATAGACATATTATACATATTATACATATTATACATAGACATATATAACCCAGAATTCTATTTCTATATCCTTTTTTTTTTACAGACTTTAATGTTTTTATACATTTATAAAAATTAATTTATACATGAGATTGTTCCTGTCCATCGTTATATCTTTAATTATTCCACAACAGTCTGTTTTTTTCTTCTGATTTATAATCATGTTCACATTCGAGTGAAATAAACCTGATATTCAGTGTGTGATTCCAGGCACAAAAAATCTCCCAATTAAGTTCTTCCAAACAAAAAAATTTTCCTATTTTTACTGAGGACTTTCACAGTCCTGCTCTATCTGAAGTGTAATAAATGATAGCAAATGATCACAACGACGAATTGCTCGGGTGCGGAAATGATTCGGATTGGATTTAAATGAATCACTGTTGTGAATGTAAATGACGATTTCCAGTTGGTCCTGAAGAGCAGGTCTCGTTCCTCCTTCATCCTTACCTCCACCTTGATTATATTTACTAACCACATTCACACCAATAAAGCCCAGAACTCGTCTCGGAGCAGGTACTGTACTGATTGATTCATATTGATTTATTTCATAAATGCGCTGCGATTAAGCGAACAATGTTGTGATCACTGGTGCGATGTTTGATCCTTGTAGAGATGAAAACCCTGAACAGCGTGTCTGAGCTTCGGTGCTCGAGCTTCGGCCAGCCGCCTCCTCGCCATGGCCTCCGACTGCTCTACTGGTTCCTCCATCACTGCGTAGAAGTGAATCCCAACGATCAGATGGTTTCCCTCTGCAGTCCTTCTTCCGGGGACTTTGGCTTCCGACTCTTCCACAATAGAGACGAAGGTGGAAAAGGACACCTCCTTCCAGATGCCGGACGCCGGGTGTATTACGAGCTGGGGAACCTGAGCGCTCCAGGAGTGAAGTTGCTGCCCGAGTACGTCTGGGAGAAATACACCGGCTTCCAGGACAAGAGCAACTCCGACCGCATCATCATCAGCCTGGAATCCGGGACGTTCCTGGGCATCTACGTGACGCGACACCACACCAGGATGAACTTCGACCCAGGCCATACCTTCTGCGTCGGCCTGGAGCTCGTGAGGAACATAAAGACCATGCAGAGGGAGGAGTTCCTGAGGGCGGCCAAACGACGGCGGGGCACCGGCACACTGTGTGAACCAGCTCTCATTGGTCAACCTTCCAGCCTGGATTTACATCGACACACTGCGCCACCCCCTTCTCCACCTTGCCATCATCATCATCATCCTCCTCCTCCTCCTCCTCACACAAGAAACGTCTCTGTGTTCTCCGTCATCTTCCTCCTCCTGTTAACTACTGCAGCTGTACTGGTATTTACTCAGTGGATGTGAGATCATCTGTACACAGGGGCATCAAATGATCCGAATGGTCAGAATGAATTCTCTTTAACAAGGCGTTTATTATGTACACACTCATTTTTATTCCGTGAGGGGGCACGTGAGGGGGCACGGTGGCTTAGTGGTTAGCACGTTCGCCTCACACCGCCAGGGTCCGGGTTCGATTCCCGTCTCGGCCATGTGTGTGTGGAGTTTGCATGTTCTTCCCGTGACTCCGGGGGTTTTTCTCCGGGTTCTCCGGTTTCACCCTGTCCAAAAACATGCACGGTAGGTTGATTGGCTCCTTGGAAAATTGTCCCTAGTGTGTGAATGTGAGTGTGTGCCCTGCGATGGGTTGGCATTCCATCCAGGGTGTATCCTGCCTTAATGCCCATAGACGCCTGAGATAGGCACAGACTCCCCGTGACCTGAGGGAAGATCGGATAAAGCGGTAGAAGATGAATGAATGAATGAATAATTTTTATTCAACAAAATTCTCTTTTGGTTATGATGACAGGTTTGTGTAGAAGATAAAGCGTGGGCGGGGTGATTAATGGTGTGATCACATGCTTTTTTTCCACACAACTGTTTTCTTCACAGGGGCACGGTGGCTTAGTGGTTAGCACGTTCGCCTCACACCGCCAGGACCCAGGTTCGATTCCTGTCTCGAATTCCTGTCATGAGTGTGTGGAGATTGCATGTTCTTCCCGTGCCTCAGGGGGTTTTTCTTCGGGTTCTCCGTTTCCTCCACCTTGGAAAATTGTCCCTAGTGTATGAATGTGTGTGTTAGTTTGAGTGTGTGTGCCCTGCGATGGGTTGGCATTCCATCCAGGGTGTATCCTGCCTCAATGATTTCATTCACCATCGCCGCTGGAAGTGGTCAAGAAGACCTTTGACGAAACCCCAACTAAACCAGTGTACAACTCATACAGGACGATGATCCGACGACGTTTCTCAAGGTCTCATTTCCATACCCACCCTAGTCAGCAGATTTGGCTCCTCTCATTAGCTTTCTATTTTGACTAGTGTTGCAGTGACCTAGTGTGAAGCTCAGAAGGTGCTTGACCTGCTTTGAAAAGAAGACTTCATAGGACACGTTCCAGAAGAAGCCCGGGAGCTCTGTATTGTGGAAACAGAGACGCTTAAAGATCTTTTTTTGATCCAAATTCATATAAAGGGTAGAAGTGAGGATATTTCAAGTCAAGTCACGTCACACAACATAGAGCTACACAACACAGAGCTGAGGACTAGACTAAGTAGTCCTAGCCACAGTCCTAGCGCAAAAACAAAAGAGTGCAGGACAAGTACACAAACACAAAATAAACTGTGCGTATATATATATATATATATATATATATATATATATATATATATATATATATATATTATATATATATATATATATCTATATATATATATATATATATATATATATATATATATATATATATATATATATATATATATATTATATATAAATAGTAAAGCTCAGTATGAACAATAGAATGCTGTGTGAATTGCTTGTAAACAGTGGAATATTATTTTTTATTGCACAAAAACATCTGGATCCCTGCAAACATCTGTGTCATCGTCCGAGTTCTGCCTACTTACAGTAAAGAACATGACGCCGACTCTTGAGTCGTTCCTCCTCTTCCTCCTCCTGATTGCTGCAAGTTTCACTTTCCTTCTTAAAGGCTGTCTTTCTCTGGAGAATCTTCTCACCGCTGCACTATCAGAGGTACAACTTTATTTTTTTATATATGCTTTTTATGTTGCAGAGCTATATTTCATTCAGTCACAGAAATCAGTCAGATGAACTGTGTGTGTGTGTGTGTGTGTGTGTGTGTGTGTAAAATATATATCTTACATTTATATTGAGTACACTGAGGTTTTTAATTAATAATCACTATTGTATATGTTGTTATTATGTTGTTATTATTTTATTATCATTATTATTTTTATTATATTATAATTTTTTACAATTATTATTGTTTTATTATAAATTGTATTATTATTATAATTATTATTTTATCATTATAATTGTTATTATTATTATTTCATTACATTATTAACTGATATTATTATTATTATTATTATTGTATTATAATTGTTATAATATTATTCTTTTATTACTATTATTGTTTTATTATGAATTTTATTATTATTATTACTATTTATTATTATTATTGTTGACATTATTATTATTATCATGATTATATTTATATAATAAATCTATTTTGTTCAAAGTGAAAGTCAGAGAGAGATGTATTAGTGTTAATGTAGAATGCTGCCTTCTGAGCATTATGAGCATTATGAACTTCCTGTGTGGTGAGATTCAGAAGTAACATGAAACCGACTTTACTCTCCATCTCTCCATCCACCTCTCCACCGCCTCCCCTCCCTTCTCCTCCCTCGCTCAGAGATCACTTTGCATTTTGCAACTTCCCGAAAATTCACATTTGCTCGCATAATCTTATGATCGAAGCCCTGACACTCCTCACTCCGCCCATAAATATCGCACAGATCTCACTTGATCTCGCCACGCCAGCGGCGTCCTCCTCCCGAGATGTAACACCCATGGTCATGTGAGCCTAGCAGCATAGCTTGAGTTCAGGTCCTGATTGTTAGATTGTATGATTTTGTGAAATCTTGCCTGAATGCAGAGCTGCAGGAGATTTGAACATTTACGCTGCTGTACATAACTCCTTATTCAGAAGCTCCGCCCCCGTCCAGGTGGGAACCTCCTCAGTGACTGAGTGGTGAGGATTTTCTCTTGATCCTGATGTTCCTTCTGGTTTCTGACACCATTAAGTTTCTCTAAAGCATCGAATGATTCGCAGGAGACGTGGTCAACCATGAAACGGAACTTTTACCCATAATACAGTTCTCTACAGTTGGCGAAGCACAGACCTAAACTCTTATCCTTCTGCAGGTGCTGATGATCTGGAAAATCTCTGTGATAAACCTGTCATTATGATTGTTCAGGTCACCATGAGCAGACCACCGGTCCTGGAGGAGATATCTCAGCTGGAGCAGAGTCGATTCGGCCGTCCGTCTCCACGGCACGGACTCAAGTTGCTCTACTGGTTTGCCAACGACGGTCTCTCGTTCGACCACAATGATGAAATGCTCTCCAGGTGTGATCCAGATAAAGGAGAGTTCGGATTCCACCTGTTTATGAACCGCTATGAAAGAAACAGAGTTAAACTCCTGCCCGAGGTGGACCTACCCTACTACGTGCTGGGGAATCTGAACAAACCCAGATCGCACGAACTGCCCCATTACATCCGCGAGGAGCACACCCGTCTCCACGACAACAGCAACATGGACCGCCTCATCGTCAGCATGGATAGCGAGTGGTTTGAAAAAGTTTACGTGACCGAACATAAGGATCGTTCCAGCTACAACCCGGACGCGACCTACGACATCAGCAAGAACCTTCTGAGGATCATCAGGGGCCTGAGATTAGTTGATTTCCTCTGGAGAACTGGGTTTAGGAGGGAACCGGAGATCATCAGAAATCTACATAGTTACATCACTCAACGCACCCCTGTCAATCAAATGACTGTCACTTCAGAGCCAGGTGTCGGTTCTCAGTGGAACTGGGTCACCTGCATTGAGATGAAACCCCTGAATGAACCCCATTACACTACGGAGAAGAATCCCGAGAACAACCAGGAAAACGATTCACGAAACGATTCACGAAACGATTCACGAAACGATTCACCAAACGATTCACCAAACGATTCACCAAACGATTCACCAAACGATTCACAGAATGGTTCAGCGAACAGATCCATTTCATCTATCAGGAAGCAGTGTTGTGAATGCACCATACTTTAGTATCAGATAGAAAAAGAAATGCCGAATCACTGATGATGATATATACACACATGCACGCCTCACCGGGAAAATATTTAGCATCTATTTATTGGAACAATGAGAATATTTTAGACTATCAATCCATTACATCAAGGGACTTATTTATATATATATTTATTTATTTATTCTCTCTGTCTTTGTATATGCTGTAATATTTATTTATAACACTCTTATTTATAAATTGATTTGTATTGTCGACATTTAAATATGTATTTATATCTTTTTCTTACATTGTTTCTTGAATAGACTTATGTAATTCTAGTTACATAGGATTTTATTGTTGATTTTCTTTTTTTATTGTATAATAATGAAACTATTGAAGCATAACTTTAGAGGATTCAACGTTACTGATAAAGTAAAATAAAAATGAATGTCATTTCAGTTGCACTTTTGGATGCGGGGGGCGGGGGGTATGTTGTATGGGGCTTTCCGGAGAAAAACCCCCTGAAACGGGAAGAACATGCAAACTCCACACACACATGGCGGAGGTGGGAATCGAACTCCCGAACTTGGAGATGTGAGGTGAACGTGATAACCACTAAACCACTGTGCCCCTTATATTATATTATGTTATATTATATTATATTATCATGAGAAGCTCTACATTTTCAGTTTCTACTTTCAAGAAGAAAAGGCTGATTACCACTTCAGGTGTTTTTGAGTCTGCAACTTTTAATAAAAGGACACAAAGCAAATTATTCCAAACCTTTAACCCTGAACCAATGTCCACATTACACACCCACACACACAAACAATAGATAGATAATATATCATATATATATATATATATATATATATATATATATATATATATATATATATATATATATACACAAATCCCAAAGACCACCAAAGACCAAAGACTACTACTAGACCAAATATATGCAGTGAATTATTTTCACAGTCGTACTTTCCTAACATGACTAGCATTAACATAATAATAGTACAATAACACACACTATCCTCGCATACTACACGGCTCCATTTGAAATTGATAGCCTCCCAAAACTGGCGCGACAGGAGTATATATTGTTTCAGGAGGCACTTTCTCGTTTTTCTCACACAGTCTCACACTGGAGTTATCGAGCACCCAGAATCCTCCGTACAGCGGCTCGGTGAAAACGGTGCGGACTTGATGAAGGAGCTTCATAGTGTCTGCGATGCTGTAGAAGGACAGAATGCCGGCTCTGTGATCCAGATAAATGCCGATTCTTCTGGATAATGGACCTGAAACAACTTTCTTGTAGGAGTTATGAAACAACACGAACTGAGAGGAATTACAGCGTAAACTCCAAGATTTGTCGTTGAATCCAAAACCCATGTATGTCATGCAGCCTATTCTTTTCACTCCTGTGTATGACACTGCAACGTAAACCTGCTGTCCTTCCCATTCTACCTCCCAGTAACAGCGGTCCTGGAGAGCTTCTCTACACAGAGCCTGACCATAGTAATTAAACCTCTCCGGCTCGTTGTTATGGCTCTGCATTTTGTCACCATAGGTTATTTTTCTGTTGCCGTCAGAAACCTGGAGGAACCTGTAAGATGTTCTGGTATCCACCGTCAACTGCTGAAAATCTGTTATAACGCACGAACACAAACACACACACACACACACACACACACACACACACACACACACACACACACACACACACACACACACACACACACACACACAAAAACACACACACAAACATTTTTAGTTCTGGGTTTTGGCTGATCATATGTTCTCTATATAATCCTGTTTCTATACAGTTCCTGTAAAAATGTGGAAACTTCGAGTGTGTTATGGTTTTTCCGAGACACACACATATTAGAATATAATAGCCTTTATTTGTCACATATAAATTACAGCACAGCGAAATGATTTCTTTGCATACCCCAGCTTGTTTGGAAGCTCTGGTCAGAAATGATATGGCGCCCCCTGGAGCACAGAGGGTTAAGCGCCTTGCCTAATGACTGAAGGGTGGCAGCTTGGCGATATTGGGGCTCGAACCCTGACCTTCCATTCTGTAGCCCAGCACCTTAGACCGATGAGCTACCCCCAACCCCAACGATAGTAATGATACTATTGAAAGAAATTCTAACATAAAGCAACAATATAAATCTCTTCTTTGATCAAACAAATAGATAAATATTCCGATATTCCACTTGTTTTCCAGTTCCACTTTTTAATGAAAAATCCACCATTTTTTAAAAAGTTTTTTTGGGTGCGGAGAATGGGCAGGTCATTCCATGATCAATAACACTCCAGACTAGCATTTTCTACTTAAAAAACGCTTAGCGACCACCAGAAAACACCCAGTTTCCACACATCGCACAGCGAATGTAGTAACATCTCATGCATAGCTCAGTGACCAAATCCAGTGTAAATGTGCCCTAAAGGAACTTACACTGAAGGAAATCCTCTCTGAGTATCGGAACAGAAGTTTGAACCAGGTGACTTTTGTTTAGTGCTGGGAGAGAAAAACAAATCTAAAGATTAAAAAGAGAAAAGTAATACGCATGTGCAGTTGCTTATCTGTTCAGGTTTTTACCTGCTCTGGAACCTGGGTTTAATCCACGAATGCTGATCTGAGGTGTACTAGCAAATACTGTAAACTGCCGAAAATCTGTTATATTAACACACACACACACACACACACACACACACACACACACACACACACACACACACACACACACACACACACACACACACACACACTGCAGTTAGCAATTATCATAGGATAATATGCAGTAATAACCCACACAAGTAAACAATTTAAATAATATAATGACATGTAACCTATTTATTGACTTAGCTAATATAATATTTAAAAGTCGGACTAATATCCTGTAAGAATATAGTATTCCGTACACAGACACTGACAAAATTTTTTTTTTTTTTTTTTGCTTTTGCGCATTCGATATAATCTGTATTTATGTATCTTCATAAATTGTGTCATCCATGTGTATGGGCTGCAGTTCCGCAAGCAGACTAAAGGGGTGCTGAAGAGAAGCACTGCAACACACTTGTACAAAGAAATCAGGTTTTTGCTCATGGTGGGGATTGAGGGAAAAAAATAGCATATCAGCATCGCTGCCCGAGTCTATTAAAAGTAATGGTGGGGATTTGGTCCCTTTCACTTTTCACTTTCAATCGTCTATAAATCTGTTCTATAGAAAAATAAATATAAAGATCAAAAAGACAAAACTTAGTAAGACACGTGAAGTTTACTCTCTGTTCAGGTTCTTACCTGTTCTGGAACCTGGGTTTAATACATGCATGCAGAACTCTTTCACTTCTTTTTCCAGATCCAACACGTTGTGTCGGATTTCGTTAAAAGGTGCCTCATTGACCGTAATTTGTGGCGCGTCGGAAAACTTTGACAAGTTGAAGAGGGACATGGAGGTCTGGGATTGGTGTTTAACAGAAAGATTAATTTGTGTTGTTTTTGGTACATGGAATTAAATGAAAAAGGACATGAGGAGAGACTGGTGTGTTACCTGGACGAACAGGAAGTCATCGTCTACTTTTGAGAGCTGAACCAGTTTCTCATCTCGCTCCTTCAGCTCGGTCACCTCCTGCTCCAGAACATGCAGGATTTTCTCTGCTCGCTGAACTTCGGCTTCTTCTGTCTCTTTGATCGTCCTTCGGATCTCCGAGCGTTTCCTTTCTGCTGCGCTGATCAACTCCGCAAACACTTTCTCGCTCTGATCCACTGATGCCTTTGCAGACCTCTGTGATAAAACCAGGCATTTTATTCGATGGAATCAGTGTACATCTTTACATCAACCACATCTTTAATATCAGTGTGTCAGTAATGACCTTAATTGTGCCTATTGCTTTCTTTAAGGCGTCTATGCTCCTCTCTGCTGCTCGAGTTTTCTGGAGAACCTCTGTCTGGATTTGTT
Organism: Kryptopterus vitreolus; assembly: GCA_030449085.1. Lineage (NCBI taxonomy): Eukaryota > Metazoa > Chordata > Actinopteri > Siluriformes > Siluridae > Kryptopterus > Kryptopterus vitreolus. Next base: position 579,646 of record JACRUU010000020.1, read on the forward strand.
GAATCTGGGACTGTAGAAAATAATCAGCAGTAGAGGTATAGTCAAAGTGTATATAAACACACACACACACACACACAAACACACACAAACCTTTAGACAGAAAGAAAAACAGACTCTTACCTGTTCTTGATGTCGTCTGTTTGTGACTGTAATGGTTTGATGTCCCATGTAAAGACAATTAATACAATCCTGACAACAAATCTCGTCTCTGTTCAAAGAAATGACATCTTTCACTTTTTTATGGATGCTGCAGATCCTGTCTTTGAGACTGTACCTGCTTTCAGTCACTTTGTGTGTGTTCCCGGGGTTCATCTCGTTGTGCATATCGAAGTGAACTGGACAGTATGAAGCGACACACACCAGGCAGGATTTCACGGCTTTATGTTTTGGCCCGATACAGACGTCACACTCCACATCTTCAGGTCCGGCCAGGGTTCTCTCAGAAGTCTTCTTCAGCTTCTCCACCATTGCATCCAACATGGCGTTCCGGCCTAAGATCGGTCGTGGACTGAAACGTTGTTTACACATGGGGCAGCTGTAAACTCCATTGAGAACTTCTCTGTCCCAATGTCTGTTGATGCAGGAGTTACAGAAACTGTGTCCACAGGGAACAGATACAGGATCTTTCATCAGCTCTAAGCAGATGGAGCAAGTGAACTCGAGCAAATTCACCGAGACTCTGGCTTCTGCCATTTCACCACGCTCGCTCGGCGTGACTGTACAACTCTAAGGTTTCATTTCTTTAGTATTTATAAATCCCGGTGAAGGTGTGGCTTCTATGACATGTGACCTTCACCTACAACTCTTCTTACACACTGTACTGTGTTCTTAGGATTGTGGTGTAACAGGAAAAGCTGTTTGTATCTGGACGAACCTCATTCTGGGTTTTTTATTTATTTTTAAAAATATTTCTATGACAAGCATCTTGTAATATGAGGAAGTAAAGTGCAGTACAACAACTTCCTGTTAAACAATCTTGCAAAGCAGCACGTCCCGGTATTGACAAGCTAAATAAAGGGAATATTATATAATATTAAATTACATTATATTATGTTTGTTTCACTGCTGTTTGTAAAATAGAATAGATAGTATAGAAGAGCCTTTATTTGTCACATATACATTACAGCACAGTGAAATACTTTCTTCGCATATCCCAGCTTGTTGTTGGTAGCTGGGGTCAGAGCGCAGGGTCAGCCATGATACAGCACCCCTGGAGCACAGAGGGTTAAGGGTCTTGCTCAAGGACCCAAGGGCGGCAGCTTGGCCATATCGGGGCAAGAACCCGGATCTTCCGATCAGCAGGCCAGCGCCTTAGACCAGTGAGCTACACCCCACCCCCTAGCTGTGTGGAAAGAATTTGAGACACTGTTAGAACTGACTTTCCTTTTTGCCCACCAGAGAGCCTCTTTTTCTCTCTTGATATTTTCTCCATTGGTTAAGCTAATTTCTAATTGCTAATAACTGTCACTGCCTGTGACAAAGTTCTAGCTTTGGGTTAGTTTGTTGCACGGTTATATATTCTCCAACTAAACCTGGAGGTGTCCCCAACCTCAAGGTGCATTATGTGAGGGATATATTTTGTTTCTTCCCCACATTTTGCTACACTGTATTTTTTGTAGAGAATGAGTTTGATGGTTTTTGTCCGAGTTTTTGATAATTTTTTCTCTTTATTATTTGTGGACTTCTTTCTTTTACATGTATTTGTATGTTTATTGCAATTATCCATCCATCTTCTACCGCTTATCCGAGACCGGGTCGCGGGGGCAACAGTCTAAGCAGATATGCCCAGACTTCCCTCTCTCCAGCCACTGCCTCTAGCTCCCCTGGGGGGACACCGAGGCGTTCCCAGGACAGTCAAGAGACATAGTCCCTCCAACGTGTTATGGGTCTTCCCCGAGGCCTCTTCCCCGGTGGGACATGCCCGAAACACCTCCCCTGGGAGCCGCCCGGGAGGCATCCGAAATAGATGTCCAAGCCACGCCAGCTGGCCCCTCTCGATGTGGAGGATCAGCGGATCTACTCTGAGCTCCTCCCGAGTGACTGAACTTCTGACCCTATCTCTAAGGGAGAGCCCAGCCACCCTGCAAAGGAAGCTCATTTGGGCCGCCTGTATCCGGGATCTTGCCCTTTTGGTCATGACCCAAAGCTCATGTCCGAGGCCATGGTCCTTAGCCGCAAAAAGGTGGTTTTCCCACTCCAGGTTGGTGGAGAGCTCCTCTCCCAAGTGGAGGAGTTCAAGTATCTTGGGGTCTTGTTTATTGCATTTATTTATGTGATTCAGGATTCAGAAGCGCAGAACTGGGACATTTCTCTTTGTTTCTGTAAAGGGGTGTAGCCACTGTTTTCTATTTCATTATTATTTCACTTTTACTGTAAAAAGCTTGGCAGGTTTTTTCTTTATTGTTATATAACGAAAAATAACACAGAGTGAAAGACGGAGTAAATCTAACAATGAGAGGCCAGGGGAACGATTTAGGAAGTGAATTCAGGAAAACTATAAAAATCTACTGCAGTATAGGGACTCAGGGAGGGTGGAGTCCATCTCATGGTCTATTCCTATATACCTCATCTATTCACACTGCACACACTACTTTACAGACTGCCATGTTAGAAACGTATACTTTACGAACCACTGCTTTACACATTGTTGCTTCCAGACTCCTGCGTTTACAGTCTAATGTTATTTTTAGTCTTTACAGACCACCTGCTGAATGACGCTTCTTTAAATGCTGCTGCTTTACAGGCTAAAGATGTTTTCCTGCACTTTACCTCTTTTTTTTACAATATACAGGTCAAAGAAATATTTTTTAGAAAACACACACACACACAAAAACAGCTTTTCCTGTTACACCACAATCCTAAGAAGAGTTGTAGGTGAAGGTCACATGTCATAGAAGCCACACCTTCACTAGCATTATAAATTCTATAGAAATGAAGAGTTCACCGTCATTCCAAGCGAGCGTGGTGAAATGGCAGAAGCCAGAGTCTCTGTGAATTTGCTCGGGTTCAGTTGCTCCATCTGCTTAGAGCTGATGGAAGATCCTGTCTCTGTTCCCTGTGGACACAGTTTCTGTAAGTCCTGCATCAACAGACATTGGGACAGAGAAGTTCTCAATGGAGTTTACAGCTGCCCCATGTGTAAACAACGTTTCAGTCCACGACCGATCTTGGGCCGGAACGTCATGTTGGTTGAAATGGTGGAGAAGCTGAAGAAGACTTCTGAGAGAACCCTGGCCGGACCTGAAGATGTGGAGTGTGACGTCTGTATCGGGCCAAAACATAAAGCCGTGAAATCCTGCCTGGTGTGTGTCGCTTCATACTGTCCAGTTCACTTCGATATGCACAACGAGATGAACCCCGGGAACACACACAAAGTGACTGAAAGCAGGTACAGTCTCAAAGACAGGATCTGCAGCATCCATAAAAAAGTGAAAGATGTCATTTGTTGCACTGAGAGCAAGTTTTATTGCCCTGAGTGTGTGGTGCATAGTTGTAGAAGCCATGACACCACTACGATCACAAACTGCCGCTTTAGAGAACAGGTAAGAGTTTGTTTTTATTTCTGTTTATACTTAAAAAGAAGTGAATCGTACAGACTAGTAACAAAGATTTCTGATATAAAATTATAATAATGGTCAGTGTGTGTGTGTGTGTGTGTGCACACTGATGAAATAATTCTGTATATTTTCTACAGTCCCAGATTCAACAAATCCAGACAAAGGTTCTCCAGAAAACTCGAGCAGCAGAGAGGAGCATAGACGCCTTAAAGAAAGCAATAGGCACAATTAAGGTCATTATTGACACACTGATATTAAAGATGTGGTTGATGTAAAGATGTACACTGATTCCATCAAATACAATCCTGGTTTTATCACAGACATCTGCAAAGGCATCAGTGGATCAGAGCGAGAAGGTGTTTGCGGAGTTGATCAGCGCAGCAGAAAGGAAACGCTCGGAGATCCGAAGGACGATCAAAGAGACAGAAGAAGCCGAAGTTCAGCGAGCAGAGAAAATCCTGCATGTTCTGGAGCAGGAGGTGACCGAGCTGAAGGAGCGAGATGAGAAACTGGTTCAGCTTTCAAAAGTAGACGATGACTTCCTGTTCGTCCAGGTAACACACCAGTCTCTCCTCATGTCCTTTTTCATTTAATTCCATGTACCAAAAACAACACAAATTAATCTTTCTGTTAAACACCAATCCCAGACCTCCATGTCCCTCTTCAACTTGTCAAAGTTTTCCGACGCTCCACAAATTACGGTCAATGTGGCACCCTTTAACGAAATCCGACGCACCGTGTTGGATCTGGAAAACGAAGTGAAAGAGTTCTGCGTGCATGTATTAAACCCAGGTTCCAGAACAGGTAAGAACCTGAACAGAGAGTAAACTTCACGTGTCTTACTAAGTTTTGTCTTTTTGATCTTTATATTTATTTTTCTCTCTCAGCACTAAACAGAAGTCACATGGTTCAAACTTCTGTTCCGATACTCAGAGAGGATTTCCTTCAGTGTAAGTTCCTTTAGGGCACCTTTACACTGGATTTGATCACGTATTTTTGTTTTAACGGAAATGAGTCGCATTAAAAAGGAGATTTGTTGTACAACACTGCATAAGTTTTTAGTGGAACTGATGCGTGAAATTCTTCTGCTGGAATGTGTGTGTGTGTGTGTGTGTGTGTGTGTGTGTTAGCACCCCAGTTGTCTATAATGGCAGGGAGTAACTAGTCACATGTAACAGCGTTAAGTAATTTAATTACAAAATAAACGTAACAGTAATTCGTTACAGTTACTGAAGGAAATGTTTAATAAATTACTATTACTATTACTTATGAAAATGTTAAAGATTACAAACAGGGTTCCATCTGAACAATTACATGTAAAATTATTGCTTTAGACGGCGGCATGATTTTCTATCGAAACGTGATTTTGAATTTGAACGATGATAATCTGCTGCAGTTTCATTTTGAAAAATGTTACTTAAAGTGCCACCTAGTGAACAAATGACAGTAATCAAAAAGTAATCAGTGACTTTACTTTTATTATATTAATTGAAATGTGACACTGCTTATTACATTTTGAATAGGGTAATAGACTGTTGTGTATTAGTGTATATTGTTGGGTGTTGTTGCGTTAGTATTGTGTGTAATCTGTAATCTATGACATTTTCAAAATAACCTTCCCATCACTGGTTTTGTGTGTGTGTGTGTGTGTGTTCATTCTAACAGATTTTCGGCAGTTGACAGTTGATACCAGTACGTCTCACTATCGCCTCCATTTTTCTGAGGGCAACAGGAAAATAACCTATGACGCTTCAAAACCGTACAAAGACACAAATACTGCATTCACAGATTATGCTCAGACTCTGTGCAGAGAAGCTCTTCAGGACCGCTGTTACTGGGAAGTGGAATGGGGAGGACAGCAGGTTCACATTGCAATGTCATACATAGGAGTGTCCAGAATATACTCTTCTATCACTGTGCGATTTGGATTCAACGATCAATCTTGGAGTTTACGATGTAATTCCTCTCAGTTTACGTTTTATCGTGAGTCCAATAAGAAAGTTGTTTCAGGTCCATTATCCAGAAGAATCGGCATTTATCTGGATCACAGAGCCGGCATTCTGTCCTTCTACAGCGTCGCAGACACTATGAAGCTCCTTCATCAAGTCCGCACTGTTTTCACCGAGCCGCTGTACGGAGGATTCTGGGTGTTTGATGACTCCAGTGTGAGACTGTGTGAGAAAAACGAGAAAGTGCCTCCTCAAACAATAATTACTCCTGTTCCTACAACTTTTAATGGCAGACAATTTCAGCTTGATTTTGAATGAATACTTCATTCATTACATATTTTTGGTGTAGAAATTATATTAACATATAATTATATTAACATATACATTAACATATTTATATATATATATATATATATATATATATATATATATATATATATATATATATATATATATATATATATAAAAGGGGCACGGTGGC
>JACRUU010000020.1:588132-615632 GCA_030449085.1 Kryptopterus vitreolus
CAGATAGATAGATAAATAGATAGATAGATAGATAGATAGATAGATAGATAGATAGATACCGTAAATTCTGGACTATAAAGCGCACCTGCATATAAGCCGCATCCGGTGGACGCTGCACAGAGACGCGGAGATCCGGAATTCATACAAAACAGGATTTATTAGAATAAAGAACTCAGGAGACGCCGCTCATACGGAGCGGCCAGACAGGCTAGGGAGCCTTGCGCTCTGCGCGCCGTGGTACCGGGAGTACCGGAGACTTGGAAGTCCGTGAATCGGGAACAGACAAAGGTTAGGCATAAACATATATCGAGCGTCCGTGTCCGCGACACTAAGTATGTGCTACGAGCCCGGACGGGGATTGTAGGGAGAACCGGGCTTATATCGGGAGAGGGAAAATCAGGAATAGCTGAGGCTGTATTGTGCGTGTGTGTGCGTGTGTGTGTGTGTGTGTGTGTGTGTGCGTGCGTGCGTGCGTGTGTGTGGGTGGGGAAAAGAGCAGGGAGGAGAGAGAGAGAGAGACACACGTGACACACGGCAGCAACTTTGCTGATTAAAACGGGACAGAACCAAGAGAAAATAAGCGCTATTTACAGTATTTATCTTCATTTCTCCTGTGTGTGAAATCACGTCACCTTAACCTTGTAAAGATAGAGTTTGTCCTCCTTCTATCCGCTTCTACCCACTTATATCTGCTAAAGAGGAACTAGCGCATTCTTCTTCTTTGCATTTATTTTGTGTCAGTTTTGATTCTAATTCCGGTTAGAGCCCCTAGCGGTCGGGAAAAAATCTGCAGAATAGCCGCACCTTATTATTAGCCGCATGGTTCAAAACCTAGGAAAAAAGTAGCGGCTTATAGTCCAGAATTTACGGTAGATAGATAGATAGATATACAGATAGATAGACAGAAGGACATATAAATAGATAGATAGATAGATAGATAGATAGATAGATAGATAGATAGACAGACAGATAGATAGATAGATATTTATGACACTTGCGTTTTGTGTTGTGCAGGTGGAAGCGGAGATGAAGGAGATGGACATGGCTCCTGATGCAGTGGACTACGACTTCTCCGAGTGTCGAGATGAAATGCTGAAGGCTGTTACTGGAGCAGACGGCCTGCTGCAGAAGGAACTCGGCGCTGATGAAGAGTTTAAGACGCTGTGGAGTAAAAACTACGGCGCGTGCAGGAAGAATATTCCTGGTGGAACGTCAGATCACATGCAGGCGCTACACGTGTACGCAAATTCGAAAACTCCATTCAGAAAACGGTTTAACGATTTGGTTCAGAGAAAAGGCACCAACGCCACGACCTTCAGAAACGGATTTCCCTTCAAGGCTCTGTACTTTCTCCTGATGGACTCCATGCGACTGCTGAACTCGAGCCGCTGCGAGAGCGTGTACTACGGCACTAAGAACACCTACAGGGCAGATACAGGAGCGGAGTTTCGGTTCGGAAGGTTTATGCGAGCTTTGAAATCGAAGAGCTCTGCAACTGAAATAGTAGAAGAAGAAGGTAGAGGCACCTTGTTTTCCATCACTTCTTGTTATGTGGTAAATGTCGAAGAGAACACCTGTAAATCAGAGGAGGTCCAGTATATTATCTCTCCAACGGAGGTCTTCAGAGTGGGGGATGTTAGAGGTGTTGTCAGTGATGATGGCAAGTATAAAGAAATCACTTTACATCACAAACGCTTCCTCAGCAATCCGAACTGTTCTTTCTTACAAAGGTAAGATTCGAAACGGCATGTATCTGTGTTTTTGTTGTGATATATAGTGTGCTCTGATGTCAAATACAAGCTTGGTTTGGAATCAGCAGGAGTGCAGGAACATTCTTCCTCTAATCTCGCTTCCCTCTCTTTCCTGTTTCTCTTCAGGAACACTGCGGATGTCTGCGCCTCCACCTCCCTGACTTTTATACTTCTGGCAGTTACAGCCTTTTTCCTGATTCAGTGAATCACATGTTTTATCTCCTTTTTTGAAGCTTTTTAATCGCCCATTTTATAATTTTTTTTGTTTTTTTTTTTATATCAATAATCAGTGTTGAATGAAGAATACACAAATAGTCGAGGTAAAATATTCCTCCAGTAAAAAAAGTCTACGTTTAAACTTCCTCTTAAGTAAAACCCTTCAAAGTCCGATGACTAAGAACACCTACAGGGCAGATCATTATGCGAGCTTTGAAATCCACGAAATAGTGAAGAAGAAGGTAGAGGCTGAGCTTGTTATGTGGTAAATGTCGAAGAGAACACCTGTAAATCAGTGAAACCTCAACGGAGTCTTCAGTGGGGGATGTGTGTGTCAGTGTGTGGCAAGTATAAAGAAATCACTTTACATCACAAACGTTCCTCAGTGAACTGTTCTTTCTTACAAAGGTAAGTTCGAAACGGCATGTATCTGTGTTTTTGTTGTGATATATAGTGTGCTCTGATGTCAAATACAAGCTTGGTTTGGAATCAGCAGGAGTGCAGGAACATTCTTCCTCTAATCTGTTCCCTCTCTTTCCTGTTTCTCTTCAGGAACACTGCGGATTCTGCGCCTCCACCTCCCTGATTTTATACTTCTGGCAGTTACAGCCTTTTTCCATTCATAATCACATTTATCTCCTTTTTTGATTTTTATCGCCCATTTTATAATTTTTTTTGTTTTTTTTTTTATATCAATAATCAGTGTTGAATGAAGAATCACAAATGTAGGTAAAATATTCCTCCAGTAAAAAAAGTCTACGTTTAAACTTCCTCTTAAGTAAAACCCTTCAAAGTGATGATTCAATGTTCCATTGTGCTGTGAAAATGTGTGAAACCTCAGTTGTTGTGTGTGTGTGTGTGTGTGTGTGTGTGTTGTTATGCATGACTTTCATTGTGTGGCTGTTAATCACACTCCAATACATTTATATATAGCGAGTCTGTACGAAGGCGTATGTGACAAATAAAATCAGAACAAATTAAGCCAATCTGAAAAGTCGAATTGTTTCCACAGACATGTGTGATTTTTATTTATTTTTGGATCAGCTGTTACGTTCCTGTAATGAACAAAAAGACGGGGGGAAAGACCTCCTCACAATAACTTTTCAGGGGCACGGTGGCTTAGCACGTTCGCCTCACACTTCCAGGGTCGGGGTTCGATTCCCGCCTCCGCCATGTGTGTGTGTGGAGTTTGCATGTTCTCCCTGTGCCTCAGGGGTTTTTTCTCCGGGTTTTACCCCCGGTCCAAAAACATGCACGGTAGGTTGATTGGAACCTTGGAAAATTGTCATTAGTGTGTGAATGTGAGTGTGAATGTGAGTGTGTGTGTGTAAATGTGAGTGTGTGTGTGCCCTGCATTCCATACAGTGTGTGTCCTGCCTTGATCCCCCAAGACGTGTGAGATAGGCACAGGTTCCTGATGACCTGAGGGAAGATCGGATAAAGCGGTTTATTAGATCGTTTAGGTAGAAGATGAATTAATAACTTTTCACAAGATAAAGGATGGAGCACGGTGGCTTAGTGGTTAGCACGTTCGCCTCACACCGCCAGGGTTCCGGGTTCGATTCCCGTCTCTTCTGCCATGTGTGTGTGTAGTTTGCATGTTCTCCCCGTGCATCAGGGTGTTTTTCTCCGGGTTCTCCGGTTTCCCCTGGTCCAAAAACATGCACGGTAGGTTGATTGTCCCTAGTGTATGAATGTGAATGTGTGTGTGAATGTGTGAATGTGAGTGTGTGCCCTGCGATGGGTTGACATTCCATTCAGGGTGTATCCTACCTTAATGCCCATAGACGCCAGAGATAGGCACAGGCTCCCCGTGACCCGAGGGAAGATTGGATAAAGCGGCAGAAGATGAATGAATGAAGATAAAGGGTTTCTTTGTGATTCACTGTTACTGCTTTATTAGATGGCGGTGGACGGGACATATTAGAAAGGAAGGAATAGCGATACAAAGATATCCGAGTCAAGCGATCTCAGACCTTTACAGCACAAATCTGAGCGTCTGAAAGCAGCATGTTCCTCGTTTTGTTCTTCAGAGTTGGTTTATTAAACACACGACAATGTTTAATTTCCTGTACAGATCCTGGATGTTCTGTATAATATGGATTTCCTGATCCTGTAATGTTTTGTATGTGGATAAACACCAGCGCTCTGAGACTGAACCCTGTGTGTGTGTTTTGATTCCGTTTCCACAGAGTGAGAGAAAGTGCTGTAATGAATGATTGGAATGAAGTGTGTGTGTGTGTGTGTGTGTGTGTGTGTGTGTGTGTGTGTGTGTGTGTGTGTGTGTGTGTGAGACAGAGATAGAGTATGTAATACAAATCTCTGAATGTTTCATTCTTTCCAGCTGTGTGAAGGAAGTAATGTGGGGTAGGGGTGGAGAATTTCCAGCTGTATGAAGGATGAACTTTCCAAGTTTATCAGGTAAAATAAACATTGTTTTATTAATAAAAACACAAAGCAGGAGATGTGATGAAAAAAAATGGAGACCTTGGAAATTCCTCATTTCTATGGAATGTAGAAGAAGCAAGTGATGAATTAAGACAAATAAATAAATAAATAAATAAATAAATAAACAAACAAATAAATAATGTGTCCGGGATCCTTCTTTCAGATTCCAAAACTCCTCCGTATTACAAGAGCCTTGGATTAGCAGGAGGCGGAGCTATGCAAATTCAGAGCAATATGATGACTAGACCCCCCTCTTTGACCTGATTGGCTGGATTCTGGTGCCGTTTCTCCAGAGAATGGAGAATTTCCACTCCTGTAGATTTATATTTAACGATTCTGTAGGTGAAAAATAACGTTTGTATCTGAACAAATTACACAAACATTTGACCCAAACTGAAAAGTGTATACAGAAGTTTCTGCTGTTACATTCCTGTAATGAACATTCCAGAAAATTCCAGAACTTGCATAGGGAAAAAAAAACTTCTCACATAAACTTTTCACACAAAAAAAAAGGTTTTTACACACACACACACACACACACACACACACACACACACACACACACACACACACACACACACACACACACACACTTTATCACACTCAGTTACTAGTATAACTTCCTGCAAATAAGGCCTCATCTAAATGTAACTCCTTAAAGACACTATATAGAAATAATAAACTAACAAACCAGACTGAATTGACCTTGAACGACCCCAGAACCATAAACTGCCCTTAAACATCCGTCTTCCGGAGATCATTATTCAGCCTTGACGATTCCAAAGCGAGATATGTGGATGTGTCCAATGTTTGAGTGTTTAGTCCAATAAAAATGACGCATTGTCTTTTTTTTTTCTTTTTTAAGTACACTTGATGACTGTCAGGCTCAGTGCCTCACTTCCATGTGGTTGCTGGATCACAGCCTACAGCGTAACACTGCAGGACCCTGGACAGAATGTTCTCATTCTCCGCAACTCAAACCAAGCTGCTGAACTCTCACACACTCTACAGTAAGGCTCCTTTCGCCTAATACAATAATAATTTTGTAATTTAAAGCTGCTTTTTCTTTATGGTGTTTCTTTAAATATTTGATGCAGTGTCTGATCTGGCATCATAAATCCTCTACAAATATTTTTTAGATGATTTTACAAAGTTGCTCTCGTCTTGGTAATGTTTATAATGATTAAATGTAGATGTATGGCATAAGAACACCATGTATTATTGATTGTTTTTTATTGTTAAATAGAGTAGATAAAATGCTGGCTCGGTGTATGGGTGTGATCTTCTCAGCTTGTTTACTTCATACTTTACTCCTCCTCCTCCAGCCTCATGTCTGCTGTCTCCCTCTTGTGGCGGTAGATGGACATTACATTCTCTAACCGGGCCAGTAATTTACCATTTTTTAATTTTATTTTACTATCTTCTAATCAGGACCAGGACGAAAACTTGTTGAGATGGAAGGTCTGGATATGAAGATGTTCTTCTTTTCGCTCATGGCTCTGCTCTGTCACAAAGTAAGATCTTCACTGTAAACGGCTGCGTTTAGGATTGTCAGTTTTTTAGTGTATTTTTGAGCAGAAAGTGTTTAGCACTCCGGATTTTTGTTTTTATATGTCATTATATTTATAGAGAGAATATAGAAAGATAGAGAAATCTTCTACTGAATACGCGTGGTCACATGTTTCTGTTTATATCAGGGTGTTTTGGGTGGTCAGATTTCTTCCTTCAATACTTTAAGCGGTCTGTATGTTTTATATTCTTATGCATGATTGTGTAGGTGTTATATTTATTCACTGGTCATCTTTTTTTAATGGTAGCGTTTTTTTTGTCGTTAATATACAGAGTGTAACTATTAAAGACAGAAATGCATGCTTTGAAACTATGTTAAGAACTAACGGACTGAAATTATATATATATATATATATATATATATATATATATATATATATATATATGTATGTATATATATATATATATATATATATATATATATATATATATATATTGAAAATCTAATATTAAACAAAAGCAATTATCATCCCGAGAATATATGGCTTTATTTTGAGTAAACTGTTTTATTCATAAACTGAACACATCAAGCAGCATGGACTTAAATATGTAATGAAATACTTTAATTAGATAAAAGTTGTATACGCTGTCGGTCACCAAACAGCTACAGAGAAAGTAAAGTAAAGAAAGAAGTTTATGTCGAATCAGAATCCAGTTTTAATACTGAGTGGGGAAAAAGAGCAGTATATGACAAATATATTGAAAAAAAAAACCAAACAAAATTGGAAGGACTTTAGCAAGCAAAAAATAAATAAATAAAAAATCCGAACAGACTTGAAAAGGGAGGTGAAAAACAACGTAGAGGCAAAAAAGAGGCCATTTTTGAAGAAAACAAGGGGATTTTTGCGCTCTGTAAATACATTGTACATTAAGTATAAATATATTTTTTTCTGAGAAATAGGAGGGAATTATGTTTGATTAAAAGTACGTAAATTAGAAGAAAGATGAAGTTTAAAATGGAAAACAATAAAGAGTTTTAGCTTCAGATTATTGGTGTATGAAAATATTAATGTTGGTTTTGATCCGTGTCTTGGCTCCACCCCTCTCTCGCGATTGGTTGTTTCGGTCACGTGTCTTTGTTTCACACGCCATTGAGTGTGTAGCAATACCCCAGTGTTCAGATCTCTGCACATGTTCTTTTTTATGATTTTGGATAAAGGTTTTGTCTTTGTGCTTTTTCTCAAACCCTCCTCAGTAATATCAAAATAATCCTCTGAAAAATATAATATACGTTTTAAAATAAGAATTGCAATTAATTTACAGTAACTTGTGAAAATGTGAAAGATTACAAATAGGGTTACATTTGAACAATTTCCTGTAAAATCAGTGCTTTAGACGACGGCATGATTTTCAACTGAACCATGATTTTTGATGACAATCTATTGCAGTTTCATTTCGAAAAATAGATCCGATTTTTTTTCACCGGTTTGAAACCTTTTTTTTGAAACGTTAAGTTAAAGTGCCACCTAGTGGACAAATGAAAGTAATCAAAAAGTAGTTACTTTACAGTTACTTTACATTTATAAACTAATTGAAAAGTTACTTATTACATTTTAAATAGGTTCATTTGTAATCTGTAATCTATTACATAACCAAACCATCCTAATAATTGTACCATTTTGGAACTATATGTTCTTTGTGTTTTTCTACACGCTTTCTTTGAATCCACTGACTCTTCAGTGCTTTGTTTAAAAAAAAAAAAGTAAACTTCAGTCCACCTGAGTCAGGTCCATTCACTTGCGTTTTGTGTTGTGCAGGTGGAAGCGGAGATGAAGGAGATGGACATGGCTCCTGATGCAGTGGACTACGACTTCTCCAAGTGTCGAGATGAAATGCTGAAGGCTGTTACTGGAGCAGACGGCCTGCTGCAGAAGGAACTCAGCGCTGATGAAGAGTTTAAGACGCTGTGGAGTAAAAACTACGGCGCGTGCAGGAAGAATATTCCTGGTGGAACGTCAGATCACATGCAGGCGCTACACGTGTACGCAAATTCGAAAACTCCATTCAGAAAACGGTTTAACGATTTGGTTCAGAGAAAAGGCACCAACGCCACGACCTTCAGAAACGGATTTCCCTTCAAGGCTCTGTACTTTCTCCTGATGGACTCCATGCGACTGCTGAACTCGAGCCGCTGCGGGAGCGTGTACTACAGCACTAAGAACACCTACAGGGCAGATACAGGAGCGGAGTTTCGGTTCGGAAGGTTTATGCGATCTTTGAAATCGAAGAGCTCTGCAACTGAAATAGTAGAAGAAGAAGGCAGAGGCACCTTGTTTTCCATCACTTCTTCTTATGTGGTAAATGTCGAAGAGAACACCTGTAAATCAGAGGAGGTCCAGTATATTATCTCTCCAACGGAGGTCTTCAGAGTGGGGGATGTTAGAGATCTTGTCACTGACGAAGGCACGTATAAAGAAATCACTTTACATCACGAACGCTTTCTCAGCAATCCGAACTGTTCTTTCATCCAAAGGTAAGTCTCAGATAAATGTATCTATATATATATATATATATATATATATATATATATATATATATATATATATATATATATATATATATATATGGCTGTATTTCTCTCATATTCTAATTTAAATCTAATAAACATATCTAATAAACTTCACTAACAACTCCTAAATGTTCATGTTTCCCCTTTTTTCTCTCTTCAACAGGTCAGATCGTTCTTCAGCCGGTTCGTCTGCTCCGTTACTGACCTTCAAGACTCTGGCGGTGTTGATGTTCCTCACTATGGCCATTCATCAGCTCATGTTCCTGCTCTAGAGATCCACTTGTTGAATAGCCTGATTTGTTCAAATTGTATGTAACTTCCTAGTTTTAGATTTCGGTTAAACTGTAGGAGATCTGTGTGTAACTCTATAGACTCTCCACACCAATTCATCTGTAAATGATCTCAGTGGATCACAGTAACTCTTTAAATATCGCTTTGGTCTTTTCCATATTGTTATTATTATTCATTCATCCATTCATCTTCTACCGCTTTATCCGATCTTCCCTCTGGTCAATCTCAGGTGTCTTCGGACATCAAGGCAGGAACACACCCTGTATATGCCAACAACCCATAGCAGGCCACACACACACTCACATTCACACTCTAAGCACAATTTTCCAAGGTGCCAAACAACCTGCCGTGCATGTTTTTTGGACCTTGGGGGCGAAACGGAGAACCCGGAGAAAAAAACCCTCTGAGGCACGGGGAGAATATGCAAACTCCACACACACATATGGCAAAGGCGGGACTCGAACCCCCAACCCTGGAGGTGTGAGGCAAACCACTAAGCCACCATGCCCCTCTATTAGCATTATAATTATTATTATTATTAATAATATTAATAATACTACTAATAATAGTGTTATCATCATTAATAGACAGAAGTGTTGTGAGCCACAGGTTGAACTTGTCAAAGGTCTTCTTGACCACTCGTCACCTTCCGCTGTTCTACTGTAACTGACGCTCAAAACGGTTCATTGCGCTGTCGCTGTGTAATCTCCAAGCTTTCACATGCCACTTTGTAGTTCACATTACTCAAGAAAAAAACGATTTTTAAACATTTATTTACAACTAAATATTACCCTTCATACACCCGGAGGCGTAGAACTTCATCATGATTTTCTCATTATTTGAATATCTCATCTACATATGTGTTAACACATATAACACGTCTGTATCACATCCATGTAATTACATAGAATCATTTGTGGGGTTTTTTCATTTGTTTTGTGTCGTTCCTGAAAGTCTGCGCTCTCTTTGAAAACCCTGTTTGAAGTTCTAATGGTGCGATGTTCCATTCCGGAAACTGTAGAGCTTCATTCTGTATTTCATTAATTGTGAACAAGAACAAACAATAAACACATTCTTGTGATATCTTTGTAATAGCCTCTTTATGCAGCTGATGTTTACCAAAGCTTTCATTTCTCCACATTTTTTTTGATTGATTTTTAAAGTGGAGATTTATAGGTTAAATTAATTTGAACCTATTAATGCTAATGAACTTCGTTCCAGTAGCAGCTCCTTACAGGGTTGTCCTCACACAGCAGCTCGCACTTCATTAGAATAGTTTCCTCATTTGGTCCACCTTTACCCTCTGCCTCCTTCTGTTCTGTTCAGTTTTACCCACAGGGAGACTTACATGGTCATGTGGTCCATCAGAAGAGGAAGAGCCCAGTCCCCTTATGGTGGAGGAAAACAGACTACTGAACTGTTTTGTTTGGCTTCCAGGATGTGAATTTGGCTTTAGTCTTCAGGTCCAAACACTGAATACCATTCCATTTAGAGAGCGAGAGAGAGAGAGAGAGAGAGAGAAGGAGAGATGCTTCGCTACACTTCACAGTATGAAGGCTGAAGAATAGGAACGGTTCTCCTCCAGGTTCTCACACATATCACATTAATTTATAGTGTTTTTACAGACTTGGATGATTACAGTTACATTGAGGGGGAAGTTATTGGATATGTTCTCCGGGTTTATAGCTTTCCACTCTGTAAATGTGGTGTAGATCCAACGCTCTTTTATTAACAGACTTATTATCATTACACTCAATAAATTCTCCATAGTGTGGATGCTAAACCTCATACCAATTTCCATCTTAATTGATTATTATTACTGTTTAGCACAGTCAGGGCTCTCTATTTCACAAGGTTCTTTATTTCCCAACTTTCCTTTAAATAGTTTTCCATTTCACAAGGCTCTTTTCACATGGTTCTCCCTTCCACATGTTTTTTTTTGCCATGGATCTCCCTTTCACAAGGTCCTTCCTTTCACAAGGTTCCATCTTCTTTCTCTCAAAGTGCTTGAACAGCATTCTCTCTCTCTCTTTTACACAGAGTTCTCCCTCAGGTTTCTCTACCACTGTTTGTTTAAATCAGGGATCACCAACCTTTTTGTAACTGAGAGCTACTACATGGACACCGAGTCATATAAAGGGCTACCAGTTTGAAATACTCCTCTGAAATAACAAATTTACCTTTAGTTATATATTATTATTATTATTAATGATACTCATTTATCTATGTGAATACACTTGTGATTTTTGACAGTGACTATCAACAACGAATTAACTACATTTTACATTATAGACGCATCTCACTGATGAGTTGTGCACTTTTTATAGCAAGCCTGAGAGCTACTCATGTGCTCCTTGGGGGCTACCTGGTGCCCACGGGCACCACGTTGGTGACCCCTGGTTTAAATGTTAAAAGTTCTTTCTCTGGGTTCGCTCTGAGATTTCTCTCAGGATTCTTTCTCAGGACTCACTCTGCGTTCTCTCTGGGATTTCTCTCAGGGTTCCCTCTGAGTTCTCTCTGAGATTTCTCTCAGGATTCTTTCTCAGGACTCACTCTGCATTCTCTCTGGGATTTCTCTCAGGGTTCCCTCTGAGTTCTCTCTGAGATTTCTCTCAGGATTCTTTCTCAGGACTCACTCTGCATTCTCTTTGAGATTTCTCCCAGGGTTCCCTCTGAGTTCTCTCTGAGATTTCTCTCAGATTTCCTCTGAGTTCTCTCTGAGATTTCTCTCGGGGTTCTTTCTCAGGATTCCCCCTGAGATTTCTCCCAGGGTTCTTTCTGAGGGCTCACTCTGAGTTCTCTATAAGATTTCTCTCAGGGTTCCCTCTGAGTTCTCGTGATCTCTAGTGTGATCTCCAGTTGTCTATATTAGGTGTTGTGAGAAGTGCTTAGCTGTTACACGTCTCTGCTGCCGTTTAATGTCTCCGGAAAGGTCAGAGATATTTGAAATGTCTTTGTCCTCCTGAGCACTTGGTGGACACAATTTACTGAAATTTCACAGGAAATGAAATTCCGTAACACACAGCTGAAGGGAGTTCTGCATATTATTTATAGACTACAGTTAATTCAAACCCAGCATTGAGAAAAAACAAATGCTTTAACTCTGAGAGCAACAAGTCGGTCCAACAGGTGAACTATTGCAGGCCAGAACCTATCACAGATTCTCAAACCGCCCCAGAAAAGTCATGGAAACTGACTTCTGCATAGTCATGTCTCAGTCCTGGAACAATCTGATTATGTGGAAGGAGGTGAAAGAGGAGGAGGAGAAGATGGAAGAAAAGGAGGAGGGAGAAGAGGCAGCAGCACCGTGTCATGTATCTTGGGTGGAATTCAAACCCGGGGTGCTGAGCAGGCAGGGCAGGGGCTCGGCTTCCACTTCACACAGCCATCACAGCACAGACAAGACGACCACGAAAGCGTAAGTCAGTCTGGTCTCTCTCTAACACTTCCGTAGATCTCTCCCTCATTGTTGTGTGCGTAGTGGCTCACTCTGCTGTTTCCTTATCCAGTGTTTACACAAAATCAGAACAATTAATTTTTATTATTAAAAGTAATGTTACCTTATAAATATAGGAATGTATGTTTTGTGGTGACTCGAGGCGAAAACTGATCTCAAACGACTTTTAAAAAAGAGCATTAACCAGACAATATGTGGTAATATTTATTACCTTGTTCCTGAGATATAGCGTAATGTTCACAAATCCCATGTGAGTACAGGACACTCTTCCGGAGGTTTATGTAATCCCCAGTGCGGATCAGTTTGCATGGAGTTTAATAATAAACCTGTGGATGATGAAAGCTGAACTGATGATGATCCGGGGGAATTTTCATGTCTTGTAAAAAAATAAATAAATTCCATTCATATTTCTTTGAGGAGAAAAAAAAAAGACATTCCCGGGAGCAGACTGTAGCGCCGGGAGTCGATGCTCTCATCTGCAGAGCTTTTGACAGACATCAGCATGTGCAGATTTGTCATCTGATCTTCTTGGCTAGGACTTGCTTGACCACAGCAAAGTGAACGTTTCTCTCCCCACGCCATCTATAGCACGCTCAGGCCAGCCGAGGTTAGCCTTCAATTCCGCTAGAGGATTTTATAGTCTTTTGTATGTTTGAGATCTGAAAATAAAACTCCAGAATGACAGAATGTTCCAGACTGCCCTAAAAAGCATGCATCTGGAGCGGCTAGTCGATGTTTTACTGCACTTTTTTTGGAAGGCCAGTTGTAACATCATCACAACTCAATAGTGAATAATGGAGCTTGGCTAATGTCCACAAGCTCATGGTTTTACTGAGATGATCTGATTAATGTTCACCCAAACGTCCTAAAAAGCGACTGTTGTAGACCAACACATGTCCCTGTGAGCGTTTCAGATTCGGAACTTTGGAGATAAAGTGTGATTGTCTTTTCTTTATTTATCCGGGTGATAAAGCCGGGAGGAATTCAGAATGCCAGCTGCAAATGTATTCGCATATTTGTTGATTTATTTGTACTTATTATAGCATGCTAATAAAATTGCAATCGGTTGTTCTCGCCACAGAAATACATGTGGAGAAAGACGAGTCTGAATCACCAAACCGTAAGCAGGAACAAATGGTCATAAAGAGTGGAGAAGAGCGACTGACGAGAGTTTTGAAAGCAGGTAAAAGTTTACAATCAGTGTAACAAGAGGCAAATTCATTTATCTATCATTTACAAATATAAGGAAGAACAAAATCGGAGAAGAACATGGAGCACCTCCCACAGACAGCGGGCAAAGGAGTTTTGATGTTTGCTAGACGCCGCCAAAGGATCGATGAAATTGCTGCAGAGCATGAAGAGCTGAGGAGTAAAGGTATACCCGTGGAAGCATTTCTCGAGTCTGAGATTGATGTATCCTCAAAACCCTCTCCCAGAGAGGACGTTCCTCCTGTCCAGCAAAACGTCCAAATCAAGCAACATCACAGTCATCAAACTCAACAGCAGATCTTCCATCAGCCGAGCCCTGGTTTAAATGGTCTGGATTCCTATCAGGATTCTTCCGCGAGCAAATCTTTGGTGTCCAACAGAACAGCCAGACCTTTTCTGAGCGGCCGAAATCAATCCCCGGCCCATTTTTCCCCTGTGAGAAGTGTCCACAGTCCAACAATGAGCAAACCGGAACACATTTTTAAAGTTCCTGTCCCAGTAAACACAAGTCCGCAGGTGTGGTCACCCACGGGAGATATCATCGCTTCCCGCGATGAACGGATCGCAGTGCCAGCGATCAAGACTGTAATTCTGCCCGAAATGAAAAGAAGAGGGATAAATAAAACCAATGCTAACGAACCTCCAGAGGAAGATTACTTCAGTCTTGGTGCTGAGGCTTGTAATTTCATGCAAGCTCCATCTATCAGACAAAAACACCCTCCAGCAGTCCTTCCCAAGCCTACAATAAACCCACATTGTCCACCCTGGTCCGCAGAGGATAACGCCACTCCCAGTCCTCTCGCGCCATCGAGTCCTCTTCCTGTCCAGCAGCACTGGGCTCCAAGTCAACCTCAAGTAGCTACCAAACCCTGGGCCCCATCACCAACTCAGCCCATGCCACAGCATCATGCTTCAGTCCATCTACCAACCAAACCTTCAGCTTCATTTAAGCCAAACTGGTCATCAGACCCACAACAGATACACACTGCCGTGTCTCCATTACCATCCAAGCTCTCATGGACTAAAACCCCATCAGATAGAAGTTCTGTTGCTTCCTGCCCACCTCAGCGAGCACGCTCCTATGCCCTTCCATCCAAAGCGCCCCCAGTTGCTTCAATCCCTGAAATTGGCTCCACCGATGGTTCAGTTGTTAAGGGGAAAGGCGCAGAACTTTTTGCTCGGCGTCAGACTCGGATGGAGAAGTTTATAGTGGATGCTGACACTGTCCAGGCCAACACGGCCAGATCCCCCTCACCTACACTGTCCATGCCAAGCACCTGGAAATATTCTTCGATTGTCCGAGCCCCTCCTCCTGTCTCCTACAACCCCATTGTGTCCCCCTTCTACCCTCTGGCAGCGCAGAAGCAAACAATTCCTGCAATTAACTCAAATATACAACCCAAAGCAAACAAGGAAAAACCAAAGACACCAGCAAAACATCTGAGCGTTATGGATGTTATGAAACATCAGCCGTACCATCTGGACCCCTCCCTCTTCACCTACAGTTCCAATGCCGAAGCCAAAGGTTCAAGCCCTAAAACCTCTCCAGTTCCTCCTGGTGACCCCAAACATAACCAGGGCTCCAGCTATCTGCAAGCTTCCTCCCCAGTCCTATCTCCCGGAAGTGCTCAGTTATTTCAGCACGGTGCTCAGGCCAAATCCAGTGGACCGGTGAGTGTTCCTTATGCCTTCCCTCACCAGTCTGCTACACCTGAAGTTCATCTCACTGCTCCAGGGAAACTTCCAGCACCATGCATGATGCATCAAACTGTCAGCAGCCAGTTGACTGGGAGCAACTCTTCTCTCTCCTCTTCCTCTTTGCTTCTGAATAGTGAAGTCAGCCCGAGATACAGTTTGCCGATGGCACCAAGGCCTAAGTTTTCTGCTAAAAAGGCAGTTGGCGGGAAGCAGTGGAAACCCGTCGTAATGTTGCACTGAGAACAGGGCTTACTAACAACAAAGCTCCTATCTCTCCCAAAAACGAGAGATTATGAAAAGAATTATGAATAGAATTATGTTGTGATTCCGACTGTGGAATTTTGTGTTTGTCAGGAAATTGCTCTGTATGTGAATTAGGTCTAGACTTAGTGTTATTTATTGGATCTGAAAGATGAGTTCTGGTGCAATATGTCTAAACAATCCATGAAAACAAAAAGTATATTCCTTTAAATGAGGAAAATTAAGGTGTGTATTTATTTAATAGGGAATGTGGAAGAAATTGAATTTTGTACTCCTAGGCTTTCTATACAGGTACAATAATTCAATAATACAATAATACAATAATTGAATCAAGTGTGTTTTGCCAAATATGGGAAAGATGTAAAGGTGAGCAGAGGTGAATATAAAGCACCGATGGCGTCGCATGTAAACGGTGTGTTTAGATTGGAGGTGGTGAGGAAAAAAAAAAAACAGCGTCGCTTTTTCACTCAATTCTGTCCTTTTTTTCTTTCTCTCTCTATAAGATATATAAGACTTATTGCGCGTCTCCCTGCTGAGCGCAGAAAGTGATTATTTTTATATATACGAACAGATTAATGAAGAACGGCCATGTTACGAGTCTCGGGATACGTCTCTTTCCATTCGACCCGTTCTTCATATATATATTTCTCTAAAATGTTGCACTTCCTATAATTAAACATTTCTGCCAGCTCTGTCCTCTCTCATCCTTTCATCCCTGAGACCGTTTTGTTGATTTCATTCATTCTGTGTGCAATAACGTAGCTTTGTAATTCTAGATTAACATCATCATATAAACAATGGATCATATTAATGATAAAAAAAAAAAAAAATAACAAGCTCTGTTTCCAGCAAGATGTAGTTTAGCCGAACTCTGAGTTTTATTATTAATAATGTATTTAATAGTATTATAACTTATTTATTTCTTATTTATTTGTATCCCTGTAGCAATAAAAGAATTCTACTTTTAAAACATGTAGCTTTATAGACAGTGTGTGTGTGTGGTTGTGTGCATTGTTGTGTATGTTAGTGTATTTTTGTTTATGTATGTGTATTTAAGGTCTCAGATTTTCTACACTTTTTCGCTCTGCATAATCGGAGCTGTATTCTAATATCTGCCTGCATGTTGTTCACTTTACACTGCAACAGACTTCACTGCTTCCTAAATATAGCAGCAGTAGCAGCAGCAGCAGCATGTCTATCTTTACACCCCACGTCCTCCTTATTAAACCCTGCTCCTGCTCAGGAACTCGATAAGGTCCCCGCCTGCCAACACGCCCGGGCCCCAGATAAAAGAGGTAAGCGCTGAAAAGTTTCCCCCTGTGAAGAGAATCAGCTTCAGCTCTCTCAGGTCTTATAATAATGTAGGATTATTTCCACAAGAGAACATGATTTTTTCTTTTTCATTTAAAATGACATTGGTGGCTGTAGAGCATCTGAAAGGAACCTTCAGTGTGGAACTGTGGTCCAGGTTCTCCAGTGTCACCTCAAACAAAACATACAAATTATTATGTACAGTATCTATGCAAGTATTCATACAGTATTAAAATGTTTATTGTGTGTGTGTATTTTATATGTTTAAAACAAAAAAAAGACACCATACTAAATACCAAAACCAGACTATGTAGTGCTGGAGAATTAGAATTGGGGTTAGAAGTTATGTTTAGGAGTTGACATAGGGATTAGCATTAGGATTATGATTAGGGTTCAAATTAAGATTAGGATTACAGTTAGGGTTAGGATTGGGTTAAGGTTAGGATTAGGGTTAGGATTGGAGTTATTTTTAGGCGTATGTTTAGGTTTAAAGTTAGTATTAGGGTTAGGATTGGAGTTGCTGTTAGGGGTAGGATTAGGTTTAGGATTGGAGTTATTGTTAAAGGTAGGATTAGGTTTAAAGTTAGGATTAGGGTTAGGATTGGAGTTATTGTTGGGGTAGGATTAGGTTAAGGTTAGGATTGGAGTTATTGTTGGGATAGGATTCGGTTATGGTTAGGATTGGAGTTATTGTTGGGGTAGGATTAGTTTAAGGTAAGGATTGGAGTTATTGTTACAGGTAGGATTAGGTTCAGGATTGGAGTTATTGTTAGGGGTAGGATTAGGTTAGAATTAAGTTTAGGGTTACGTTTCGTATTGAGGTTAGAATTAGGATCATCAGTAGTATACAATGATTGTAACTGCATTAAATGTCACGTCACAATATTCTATATAAATGTATAGACACTAGGTGGCACCAACAACCACCAGACATTCAGAAAAAAATCCTGTAGAAATCCTGACCTACTGTACAGACAATCTCTGATGTCCGTGTCTTCCTTGTGTAGGTCTACAGCCGGAGCCTCTCCATGTCTCTGCCCAGACGACTCTCATCTGTGTCCACTCCATCTCCGGTGTCCAGTCCAGACTTCTACCCTGGCCGTGGTCTTGTGGACAGACAGATGTCCTGGGCCGAACATCCTGCAGCTCCTCAGAGTCGCTCGTGCCTGCATAGCGAAGGCCTCAGCTCTGGAAACATGCACAGGAGGTCATTTTCAGAGGAGAAGCCAGTGGTTTATGGTCCGCCGTTCAGACCGGCTCAGCCTCTTCCTCTCTCCAAAAGATATTCCATGACCTGCTCTCTTCCCAGAAATTTCTCTCCTCACTCCGAGTATTCCCAAACCCACCGAGTCAGCTGGAGGATGTAGAGAAGTGTGCCGCTGAGATCCTATTCATTCTGCGCACCTTCACACAGCACATTCACATTCAGCCCCGAGGTAATAAATAGAACAAGGATGTTGGTGATGCAGCAGTGAGGGATGGAGAGAGATAGAGAGAGATAGAGAGAGAGAGAGAGAGAGAGAGAGAGAGTCCAGGGACTCGAGTTGTTCAGGATGTAATACAAAGCAGAAATGACAGACGTTTGTAGGTTTTATTTACAATAACACTCACAAAAAGAAGTGTGCTTAATTATACGGAAAGACTATAGGGAGGTGGTAGCCCAGTGATTAAGGTGTTGGGCTCTGGACCAGAAGATCACAGGTTCAAATCCCACCACCACCAAGCTGCCACTAGTGGGCCCTTGAGCAAGGCCCTTAACCCTCAATTTCTCAGTGGTAAGTTGCCCTGGATAAGGGCGTCTGCAAATGCTCTAAATGCAAATGTAAAGACTACTTTAAATCTGATACTTTGCAGATAATATATGAGAATTAGAATTAAAGACCACTTAAGTGATCTTAAATAGGGTAACTATTTTTAACAATGCATTTTGTGCTTTAAGTTTTACTTCCATTTTAAATCATTATGTTTTTTTAAAATAGTTCTTTAAAGAAGAGCACTTGTTTCTAATACGCTAAAGCACATCCAATAACTGGTTTTAATTTCAACTTATGTCCAAAAGATCTTTAATGCACTGTACATGGGTTTAGTCCCAGTGCATTGTATTCACACTTAAGTGTATTGTTAACTGACATTAACGTATATTTTTGGTTCGCATTCGTTAGCATTAGTAGTGCACGTTACCTATTCTTTAAAGACCCTGTAATTAATAAAATGATAGTACGTATAAAGATGCAATAAAGTTGTCTTACAGCCCATTTAATAGTGTCGTAAAACCAACTGGAATTCTACGAATAGCATTTAATATAAATTTAATCGGTGAAACATTTCAAATGAATGACATTTAAAATGCACTTAAGTGGCAAAGAAATTATCATTAATTCATACTTATCCATTCGTATGAAGTATATTGTTCGTGCAATAAGTACACTTTATAAAAGTACGATAAAGTACGCTTTTTTCACAAGGGGAAACACATATTTATCAGGTGTTCAGTTTTCTGTGTAGAGTAGAGACGAATGGTAAAGGTGTGAAGCATGTTCTGTGCTAACAATAACTCAGTATTTCACACAAAATCCTTTAATCTAACTAATCAATACCTACTAAACCCTCTAAACACAACACAATAGACACAACAGATAGACAGAGCGACGGACAGATCGATAGATTGATACAGTAGACACGTTATTCATTCCAATGGGAAACATACAAATTCTAGGGAGTTAAAGGTTTAAAGCTTTAACCGCTCCCCCTGCCTCACCCACTAGGCTGCCAACAATAAACAGTGTTGGGACAGTTACTTTGGAAATGTAATAGATTACACATTACAAATGACCCTATTTATAATGCAATTAATAGTGCAACGTTTCAATAACTTTCTAAAAGTATTTCATTTGTCATTTCATTTGTCCACTAGGTGGCACTTTAAGTTAACATTCTAAGAAACATTCTAACATTCTTTGCTTTAATCCACATTTGAGCAACGATACTATAAACTAATCAAGTCCCACTAGGTTTCTGCCGGCATCTAAACTCTGGTCCCCTATATTTGTGCACTCCAACCTCCACCCCCTGCCCCAACCACTAGCTTCTGGCTTCTAAACTCTACCCCCTCTCCCAGTAGCTTCTAAGCTCCGCCCATAGCCCCACTATAAACTCTAATATAATGAGAGATTTCAGACGTGTAAGATGTTCAGGATAAACAGAACAAAATATTATATAACGAAGGTGAATGTTGCCGTTTTTCGGTAACTTAATGAAAATACAGAATGTAGAAAGTGTCGAATATGAAATATTTTTACCGAAAGTATTCCGAAGTGTCCAGAATTCACGTGTGGAAGTGACATCACGTGTGATTTTTTTTCCCCCTCCCTGCGCTTTTACCCACTCACAATTTACAGACTCACAATGAACTCAGATCTTTAGTGACAAATGCAATGCTGAGGTCACGCGCTCTGAAGCTTCTCCCACGTATCGCGGATGGATTGACGTTTTAGCGAGTGGGCGTGTCCAAACAAATAATGTTGTAACAAGCACGATCAACAAACAAATAAACAAACAATGTTTCACTGTAATCCTTTAGCGTCGTTATTCTGACACGTTATTGTTTTTAATCATTGTAATAATTATAATGATAATAATAATGATGTTGGTATTTGAATGAATATAATTATGTTAAAAATTTAATATTAACATTTTATTTTGAAATAAAGGCCCACATCCCCCTCCTCAACAAACAAACACATAGACACACAAACACACACATACACACACACTTCTGTCTCATGGCATTGTCGGGATGTTGAACCCATGCTAAAATTAGTCTATTGATGTAAGCTGCCATTCCAACACACACACACACACACACACACACACACACACACACACACACACACAACAACTGACTGTTGATTGTGGAACGGTGGAGAAAGGAGTTTGTGTGTGAATCGGACTCTGAGGTGACCTGACTGCAAACACACACTCATTGACACACACGCACACACAGAGGTAAGAAACAAACATTTATCATAATACTCTGTTTGTGTGTGTGTGTGTGTGTGTGTGTGTGTGTGTGTGTGTGTGTGTGTGTGTGTGTGTGTGTGTGTCTTTTACATACGTTTCAGCTTGGATGACCTTATGACCTTCTGTTGGAATCATCGTAGCTTTTCAAGATAAAAGTTCAGTGTGTGTTCTCATGTAACTCTGTAACTCTAACAATCATTATAAACTCCAAGATTTTCTGACCAGTCTGTATGTATGTATGTGTGTGTGTGTGTGTGTGTGTGTGTGTGTTTGTGTGTTTTACACAGAGGACATAACGTCCATCAGCACCCAACAATCCTGAGCACTTAACACTGAACACGTGACACACTGCACTGCTCTGGTCCTCTAAAGATCTCAGATTATTATAGTGAGACCTTTAACCTTTTACACACACACACACACACACACACACACACACACACACACACACACACACACACACACATACGCAGACTCCAGTAATAAAATAACCTGGAGGAGATTTGGAGGAGGTGAGGTTTTTGTGGAAATGGAAAAATGTTATGCTGTGTATATAATTATGTTTAAATTATGTTTGACTTGTAGAAGAGTGTAAACATGTCAGAGACATCAGCGACACTCAGCGACGTTCAGCATTTGAGAGATTATCTTAGCAGTTGCATCATTATCTCTGAATTATTGATCCTGTTTATTTGGATTTGTGTTATTTAATCTTCTATAAAATGTAAAAAAAAAAAAAGTAAAACATTTCATGGTTAAAAATGAGAATTTTTCATTTCAAAACAGTTTAATGATCTGCAATACTGACAAGAAGAAGCTGGGACACGTGCATAATGTAAAAAAAAAAAGTCTCTCAAAAATCTCCCAAACTAATATTTAATTCATACATAGAAAACAGATCAATTGTGTCAATAGACTGTTTAAGAAATGGAGACTGAGAAAATGAATCAAAGTGTGTGTTATTAAAATAAACATTTAGTAAGTAATGAGGTCGATGTACAGCAGATCAGTGAGATGATTGGGGTTTAAATAATGTATTGTAGAGTTTCAGAGTCTCTCAGAAGTAAAGATTGAGCAGAGCACCAATCTGTGAAAGACTGTCTACAAACTTTGAAACAATTTCACAACAATGTTCTTCAGCATCACATCAACATCTATCTATCTATCTATCTATCTATCTATCTATCTATCTATCTATCTATCTATCTATCTATCTATCTATCTATCTATCTATCTATCTATCTATCTATGTGAACTAGCTGCATCAAGTGTGTATAAGATGTTGAAGCAGTGAGGTGGTGTAAGCTATTAGACATTGAGGTGATATATGTTCGGAGAAGGCAGTGAGGGGGTATAAGATGTTTTCAGTGAGGTGGTGTAAGATGTAAGACATTGAGGTGGTGTAAGATGTGAGAGTGAGGTGGTGTAAGATGTGAGAGTGGGTGGTGTAAGATGTGACAGTGAGATGGATTAAGGTATGAGAGTGAGGTGGTGTATGATGTGACAGTGAGGTGGTGTAAGATGTAAGACAGTGAGATGGATTAAGGTATGACAGTGAGGTGGTGTATGATGTAAGACAGTGAGGTGGTGTAAGATGTAAGACATTGAGGTGGTATAAGATGTGACAGTGAGGTGGTGTAAGATGTGACAGTAAGGTGGTGTAAGATGTAAGAGAGTGAGGTGGTGTAAGATGTAAGACATTGAGGTGGTATAAGATGTGACAGTGAGGTGGTGTAAGGTGAGTGAGGTGGTGTAAGATGTAAGACAGTGAGGTGGTGTAAGATGTAAGACAGTGAGGTGGTATAAGATGTGACAGAGTGAGGTGGTGTAAGATGTGACAGAGTGAGTGTAAGATGTGAGACAGTGGGGTGGTGTAACATGTAAGACAGTGAGCTAGTATAAGCTGTTGTAAGACATTCAGGTGGTGTAAGATGTGATAGTGAGATGGAATAAGATGTGACAGTGAGGTAGAGTAAGATGATATAAGACATTGAGGTGGTGTAAGATGTAAAACAGTGAGATGGTAAGGTATGACAGAAGGTGGTGTATGAGTGACAGTGAGGTGGTGTAAGATGTGGTGTAAGATGTAAGACAGTGAGGTGGTGTAAAATGTAAAACAGTGAGATGGATTAAGGTGTGACAGTTCAATTCAATTCAATTCAGTTTTATTTATAAAGCGATTTTTACAATGTGTCATCGTCTCAAAGCAGCTGTACAAGATACTCATGTTTGAAAATCAGTGAGGTAGTGTAAGATGTGACAGTGAGGTAGTGTATGATGTGACAGTGAGGTGGCATATGATGTGACAGTGAGGTGGTGTAAGATGTAAGACAGTGAGGTGGTGTAAGATGTGAAGACAGTGGGGTGGTGTAGATGTGGTAAAATGTAAGGTGTGACAGTGAGGTGGTGTAAGATGTGACAGTGAGGTGGTGTAAGATGTGACAGTGAGGTGGTGTAAGATGTGAGAGTGAGGTGGTGTAAGACAGTGGTGTGTAAGATGTAAGACAGTGAGGTGATGTAAGATGTAAGACATTGAGGTGGTATAAGATGTGACAGTGAGGTGGTGTAAGATGTAAGACAGTGAGCTAGTATAAGCTGTTGTAAGACAGTCAGGTGGTGTAAGATGTGATAGTGAGATGGAATAAGATGTGACAGTGAGGTGGAGTAAGATGATATAAGACAGTAAGGTGGTGTAAGATGTAAGAAGAGTGAGATGTGGTGTGGTGTAAGATGTAAGACAGTGAGGTGGATTAAGGTGTGACAGTGAGGTGGTATATGATGTGACAGTGAGGTGGTGTAAGATGTAAAACAGTGTGGTCGTGTAAGATGTTAGACAGTGAGATGGACTAAGGTGTGACATTGGGGTGGTGTAAAATGTAAGACAGTGAGGTGGATTAAAGTGTGACAGTGAGGTGGTGTAAGATGTGACAGTGAGGTGGTGTAAGATGTAAAACAGTGAGATGGATTAAGGTATGAGAGTGAGGTGGTGTATGATGTGACAGTGAGGTGGTGTAAGATGTAAAACAGTGTGGTCGTGTACAGTGAAGATGGATTAAGGTATGACAGTGAGGTGGTGTATGATGTAAGACAGTAAAATGGATTAAGGTGTGACAGTGAGGTGGTGTAAGATTTGACAGTGAGGTGGTGTATGATGTGACAGTGAGGTGCTGTAAGATGTGGTGTAAGTGACAGTGAGGTGGTGTAAGATGTGACAGTGAGGTGACAGTGAGGTGGTGTAAGATGTGACAGAGTGTGTAGGTGGTGTAAGATGTGAGTGAGGTGGTGTAAGATGTGACAGTGAGGTGGTGTAAGATGTGAGACAGTGAGGTGGTGTAAGATGTAAGACAGTGAGGTGGTGTAAGATGTGACAGTGAGGTGGTGTAAGATGTGACAGTGAGGTGGTGTAAGATGTGTGACAGTGAGGTGATGTAAGTATGTGACAGTAAGGTGGTGTAAGATGTGACAGTGAGGTGGTGTAAGATGTGACAGTGAGGTGGTGTAAGATGTGACAGTGAGGTGGTGTAAGATGTGACAGTGAGGTGGTGTAAGATGTGACAGTGAGGTGGTGTAAGATGTGACAGTGAGGTGGTGTAAGATGTGACAGTAAGGTGGTGTAAGATGTTAGACAGTGAAGGTGGTGTGGTGTGAAGATGTGAGAGTGAGGTGGTGTAAGATGTGAGAGTGAGGTGGTGTAAGATGTGAGAGTGAGGTGGTGTAAGATGTGAGACAGTGAGGTGGTGTAAGATGTAAGACAGTGAGGTGGATTAAGGTGTGACAGTGAGGTGGTGTAAGGTGTGACAGTAAGGTGGTGTAAGATGTTGAGAGTAAGGTGGTGGGTAAGATGTGAGAGTGAGGTGGTGTAAGATGTAAGACAGTGAGGTGGTGTAAGATGTGAGAGTGAGGTGGTGTAAGATGTGAGAGTGAGGTGGTGTAAGATGTGACAGTGAGGTGGTGTAAGATGTGAGACAGTGGGGTGGTGTAAGATGTAAGACAGTGAGGTGGATTAAGGTGTGACAGTGAGGTGGTGTAAGGTGTGACAGTAAGGTGGTGTAAGATGTGAGTGAGGTGGTGTAAGATGTGACAGTGAGGTGGTGTAAGATGTGACAGTAAGGTGGTGTAAGATGTGACAGTAAGGTGGTGTAAGATGTGACAGTGAGGTGGTGTAAGATGTAAGACAGTGAGATGGTGTAAGATGTGAGACAGTGAGGTGGTGTAAGATGTAAGACAGTGAGGTGGTGTAAGATGTGACAGTGAGGTGGTGTAAGATGTGAGAGTGAAGATGTGGTGAGGTGGTGTAAGATGTAAGACAGAGTGAGGTGGTGTAAGATGTGACAGTGGGGTGGTGTAAGATGTAAGACAGTGAGGTGGATTAAGATGTGACAGTGAGGTGGTGTAAGATGTGGGGTAAGAGGTGGTGTAAGATGTGACAGTAAGGTGGTGTAAGATGTGACAGTGAGGTGGTGTAAGATGTGAGAGTGAGGTGGTGTAAGATGTGAGAGTGAGGTGGTGTAAGATGTGAGACAGTGGGGTGGTGTAAGATGTAAGACAGTGAGGTGGATTAAGGTGTGACAGTGAGGTGGTGTAAGGTGTGACAGTAAGGTGGTGTAAGATGTGAGTGAGGTGGTGTAAGATGTGACAGTGAGGTGGTGTAAGATGTGAGACAGTGAAGGTGGTGTGGTGTAAGATGTGAGAGTGAGGTGGTGTAAGATGTGAGAGTGAGGTGGTGTAAGATGTGACAGTGGGGTGGTGTAAGATGTAAGACAGTGAGGTGGTGTAAGATGTGACAGTGAGGTGGTGTAAGATGTTAGACAGTAAGGTGGTGTAAGATGTGACAGTGAGATGGTGTAAGATGTAAGACAGTGAGATGGTGTAAGATGTGAGACAGTGAAGGTGGTGTAAGATGTGACAGTGAGGTGGTGTAAGATGTGACAGTGAGGTGGTGTAAGATGTGACAGTAAGGTGGTGTAAGATGTGACAGTGAGGTGGTGTAAGATGTGACAGTGAGGTGGTGTAAGATGTGACATAAGAGTGAGGTGGTGTAAGATGTGAGACAGTGAGGTGGTGTAAGTGATGTAAGATGTGACAGTGAGGTGGTGTAAGATGTGACAGTAAGGTGGTGTAAGATGTGACAGTGAGGTGGTGTAAGATGTAAGACAGTGAGGTGGTGTAAGATGTGACAGTAAGGTGGTGTAAGATGTGACAGTGAGGTGGTGTAAGATGTGACAGTGAGGTGGTGTAAGATGTGAGAGTGAGGTGGTGTAAGATGTGACAGTGAGGTGGTGTAAGATGTGAGACAGTGGGGTGGTGTAAGATGTAAGACAGTGAGGTGGATTAAGGTGTGACAGTGAGGTGGTGTAAGATGTGACAGTAAGGTGGTGTAAGATGTGAGTGAGGTGGTGTAAGATGTGACAGTGACAGTGGTGTAAGATGTGACAGTGAAGATGTGACAGTAAGGTGGTGTAAGATGTAAGACAGTGAGGTGGTGTAAGATGTGACAGTGAGGTGGTGTAAGATGTAAGACAGTGAGGTGGTGTAAGATGTGACAGTGACAGTGAGGTTTGTGGTGACAGTGAGGTGGTGTAAGATGTGACAGTGAAGGTGGTGTAAGATGTGACAGTGAGGTGGTGTAAGATGTGACAGTGGTGGTGTGTGTAAGATGTGACAGTGAGGTGGTGTAGATGTGACAGTAAGGTGTGTAAGAGGTGACAGTGAGGTGGTGTAAGATGTGACAGTGAGGTGGTGTAAGATGTAAGACAGTGAGGTGGTGTAAGATGTAAGACAGTGAGGTGGTGTAAGATGTGACAGTGAGGTGGTGTAAGATGTAAGACAGTGAGGTGGTGTACGATGTGACAGTGAGTGGTGTGTAGTTGTGTGCTTTTCTTTTATCTATTTTTCTCTTCTTTCACCTCTTACATTCCTTTCATCTGTTACAGCCGATCCTCATCATGTCACGATTCAGCACGCTCTCAGCTCAGGAGAGGAAGAAACAAGCAGCAGCCATTTGCAGTGAAATCCACGGCACAGCTAATGGTACACACTCCACACCCAGCATTTCAATCATACAACCACAACAACTACACAACATTGCACTACCCACTAAACTACACAACACTACACTACCCACTAAACTACACAACACTACACCCCACACTCAGGATTACATTCATGCCTACACAACAACTACACAACGTTACTCTTGTGTGATGATGTTGTGAGGTTTGTGTGTTGACATTGTGAGGTTGTGTGATGTGGTTGTGCATGGCTGATAAGGTGAGATTTGAGTTTAGGTTTTGAGTTGAGGGTTGAAAGATGAGGTGAGATTTTGTGTTGAGGGTTATACGATAAGGTTGTGAGTTTGCGTGGTAAGATTGTGAGAGGAGGTTGTGAGGTTTGTGTGATGAGGTTTGTATGATGAGGTTATTAGATGAAGTTGTGAGGTTTGCATGATAAGGTTGTGAGATGAGGTTGTGAGTTTTGTCAAATTAGGTTGTGATGTTTGTGTGATTAGGTTGTGAGAGAGTTGTGTGATATGGTCATGAAATGAGGTTGTGTGATGAGGTATGAGGTTTGGAGCTGTGGTTGTGAGATGCGACAACGTTTTGAGGTTGTGAGTTTTTGTGCTAAAGCCGTGCGATGAGATTGTGAGGCGATAAAGTTGTCTGATGCGGCTTGTGTTTAGGTTGTAAGGTTGCGATACGGTGTGGTTGTGAGATGTGACAAGGTTTTGAGGTTGTCTGATAAAGCTGGTTGTGGTTGTGAG
>JACRUU010000020.1:620632-630632 GCA_030449085.1 Kryptopterus vitreolus
CTGTGTTTAATTAGAAATTCTGGAACACTGATGGATTTTCTACTTAGTGCAAACTTTACATTTTACGTAAATAAATAAATCCGTGTGTGTATGTGTGTGTTTAGGCATTATGCGCTCTCGGTGGGAGGATTTACTCTCAATCTGGCATCCCCGGTAACGAACGCGCTCCGGTTTATTCTACAGGGACTGCAGTAAGCGGTCAGCTCGCAGTGGGCGGGGTCACATTACGTCACATCGTTATCCGGTACGGAGTCTCGTTCTACGCCGCTTCCGCAGGACCGGGAGAACCGGGAGAACAGAACCGGACCGAGCTGCAGGAGAACCGCGCCAAACACCAGGAAAACCGGACAGACCTGAGCGAGAACTGCAGCAAGCACCAGCAAAACCGGACAGAGCTGCAGGAGAACCAGAGTTAGCTGCAAGAGAACCGAACAGAGCTGCAGAAGAACCGGAGAGAGCTGCAAGAGAACCGGAGAGAGCTGCGGAAGAACCGAACAGAGCTGCGGGAGAACCGTAGAGAGCTGCAAGAGAACCGGAGAGAGCTGCGGGAGAACCGGACAGAGCTGCGGGAGAACCGGAGAGAGCTGCAGGAGAACCGGAGAGAGTTGCCGGAGGAACGGAGAGAGCTGCAGGAGAACCGGAGAGAGCTTCCGGAGAACCGGAGAGAGCTGCAAGAGAACCGGAGAGAGCTGCTGGAGAACCGGAGAGAGCTGCAGGAGAACCGGAGAGAGCTGCAGGAGAACCGGAGAGAGTTGCCGGAGGAACGGAGAGAGCTGCAGGAGAACCGGAGAGAGCTGCAGGAGAACCGGAGAGAGCTGCCGGAGAACCGGAGAGAGCTGCCGGAGAACCGGAGAGAGCTGCAGGAGGACCGAAGAGAGCTGCGAGCGCTCCATCTCCCCGCTGTCTCAATGCTGATGCTGCTAACGGTGCGGTGCTGCCTGCTCTGTTTTTTGTTTTTGTTGTTGATGGTGGAGGTGTTGTTGTTGTTGTTGTTTACTGGTGTGGTTCAGCATGCTGTGACCTAAACCATATCAGCGTTCTTAGTGGAATGATGAAGCAGCAGAGGCTCTTCAGATGTTTATTCACACACACACACACACACACACACACACACACACACACACACACACACACACGTGAGTGAGGAACCTGAGGAACCTGGTCCTGAGTTCAGCAGCATTCAAAAGCCACGTCAGAAACGTATACACCATCTGTAAACACCAGGTGATCTACGATGAAGTGTGTGTGAACCTATTAGTGTTGAGATGCAGTGTGTGTGATGTTGACATGTGTGTTGAGATGAAGTGTATATGTTTGTTTGTGTGTAAGTGTTGAGATGCTGTGTGTGTGTGTGTGTTAATGTTGAGATGCAGTGTGTGTAATTATTGAAGTGTGTGTGTTGAAATGCAGTGAGTGCATTGACATGTAGTCTACATTTGTGTGTTGAGATTCTGTGTGTGTGTGTGTTTGTGGTTATTGAGATACTGTGTGTATGTGTGTGATGCACTGTATGAGGGTGTGTGTTGTGATTCAATGTGTGTGTGGTCACCGAGATGTGTGTTGAAATGCAGTGTCTTGTGGTGGTGTGTCTGTAGAGATGCAGTGAGTGTTGAGATGCTGTGTGTGTGTGTGTGTGTGTGTGTGTGTGTGTGTGTGTGTGTAGACTCCACATGTTTACAATGTGTGGTAGTGTTGAGATGTAGTGTGTGTGTTTGGGTGTGTAAACATGCTATCCATCCACACATGTACAATGTGTTTTAGTCTTTAGATGCAGCATGAATGAGTGGTGATATGCAGTATGTAAGTGTGTGTATTGCAGTGTGTTGTGATGCTGTGTATGTTTATGTGTGTGTTGAGAAGCACTGTGTGTATGTATTCAGATGCAGTGTTTATTTGTGTCTGTGTTTTTGTGATGTAGTGTGTGTGTGTGTGTGTGTGTGTGTGTGTGTGGTTACTGAAATGCAGTGTCATGAGATGCAATGTGTGTTGAAATGCAGTGTCTGTGTATGTATGGGTGTACAAGAGATGTGTGTGTATGTGTGTGCTGAGATGCAGAATATGTGTATTGAGATGCAATGAGGGCTGTGTGTGTGAGTTTTTGAGGTGCAGTGTGTAAGTATTGAGATGCAGTTTATGTGTGTTTTAGTTTGTGTGTGTTTAAATACAGTGTGTGTTTGCATGTTGAGATGTAGTGTATGTGTGTTTAAATACAGTGTGTGTACATATGTTGAGATATACTTTGCGAGTGTTTAGATGCTCTGTGTGTGTGTGTGTGTGTGTGTGTGTGTGTGGTTATCGAGATGCTGTGTGTGTGTTTGCATGCAGTGATGTGTGTTGAGAAGCACTGCTTATTCTGTGTGTGTCTGTGTGTGTGTGTGTAGACTACACATGTTTACAATGTCTGTTTGTGTTGAGATTTAGTGTGTGTATGTGTGTGTTGAGATACAGTGTGTGTATTGAGATGCAGTATGTGTCTTTGTGTGTTATGATGCAGTATGCAAGTGTGTGTTGAGATGCTGTGCCTGTGTGTGATTGCTGAGTTGTAGTATGTGTGTCTTGGATATGTGTTTGCATGCATTCACGTGTGTGTTGAGATGTATATTGAGATGCAGTGTGTGTGTGTGTGTGTGTGTATGTGTGAGTTTACATACAGTGTATGTGTTAGTTTTTGTGGTTTAATTTTGACCTGATTAAGTATCAACATTATAAGGATATTTGGTTTAATAGGACCGGGGCCATGTCCTTACAATTCCTGCACTATAGCTTCCATTCAATCAGTCTCAGAGGCCTCTGTTGAGATGCAGTGTGTGTGTGTGTGTGTGTGTGTGTGTGTGTGTGTGTGTTGAAATGCAGTGTGAATTTGTGTGTGTTTGTTGGGATGCAGTGCGATGTATGTTTCATGAGATGCTGTGTATGCGCAAGTATGTTTGTTGAGGTGCACTATATGTGTGTGTGTGTGTGTGTGTGTGTGTGTGTGTGTGATGTGTGTTTGTGTGGGAGGTTGCTGTGGTTAAGGTGTTGGACTCTGGATCGGAAGATCATGGGTTCAAACACCACCACCAAGCTGCCACTAGTGGGCCCTTGAGCAGGGCCCTTTACCCTCAATTGCTCAGTTATAAGTCGCTCTGGATAAGGGCGTCTAACAAATGCTGTAAATGTATGTGTGTATTGAGATGCAGTGTCTGTATGTTGACATTCTGTGTGTTTGTTTGTGTGTGTGTGTGTGTGTGTGTGTGTGTTGCGATGCAGTGTGTTTGTGTGTTTGTGTGTTGAGATGCATTGTCTGTATGTTGACATGCGTGTGTGTGTTGCGATGCAGTGTGTTTGTGTGTGTGTGTGTGTGTGTGTTGAGATGCAGTGTGTTTGTGTGTGTGTGTGTGTTTGTTGAGATGTAGTGTGTGAGTGTGTGTTGAGATACAGTGTCTGTATGTTGACATTCTGTGTGTGTGTGTGTGTGTGTGTGTGTGTGTGTTGAGATGCAGTGTGTGTGTTTGTGTGTTTGTGTTAGGGTCTGAGATGCATTGTCTGTATGTTGACATGCGTATGTGTGTTGCGATGCAGTGTGTTGTGATGCAGTGTGTTGTGATGCAGTGTGTTTGTGTGTGTGTGTGTGTTGAGATGCAGTGTCTGTATGTTGACATGCTGTGTGTGTGTGTGTGTGTGTGTGTGTGTGTTGCGATGCAGTGTCTGTTAACATGCTCTGTGTGTGTGTTTGTGTGTGTGTTGAGATGCAGTGTGTGTGTGGGTGTGTATTGAGATGCAGTGTCTGTTTGTTGACATGCTGTGTGTGTGTGTGTTTGTTTGTTTGTGTCTGTGTTGAGATGCAATGTCTGTCTGTTGACATGCTGTGTGTGTGTATTGAGATACAGTGTCTGTATGTTGACATGGTGTGTGTGTGTGTGCGTGTGTGTTTGTGTGTTGAGTTGCAGTGTGTGTGTGTGTGTGTGTGTTGCGATGCAGTGTCTATGTTGACATGCTCTGTGTGTGTATGTGTGTTGATATGCATTGTGTGTGTATGTGTGCCTGAACCCAGCTGTAAACTGATCTGTCAGCACTGCTGTCTCCTTCCAGGTTGCCAGATATATTCTTTTATATACTCCTCCATTTAGAAGCTCAGCTTTTAAGATGATCTTCATGAGACCTTTTTTTAAATCTCGTTCCTCTGCACACGGTACATGGCGGAGTCTATACATGCACACCTTATAGGACAGCGCTTAATGAGATAAATCTGGCAACCCTGTACTCTGCAGTCTCAGTCGCTTGGCCATGTGCGGAATTTGCACACGAGGCTCTTTGTGTGAAATCAACACTGCGAAATGGCCACTCTCCAAATTTAAATAGCATCTTACACCTTACTAACATTATAATAATGATAATTATGATTTTAGCATTTTATTATGATTTTCGATTGTTGGATTGAAGTTTATGTCACACTGGAGGAATGAACTGTAATTATGAAGTTCATCTAATTTGGAGGATAAATGAATTGCTTGTGGCGTGTGGTTCTCTCGTGAGGATCCGAGGGAACCCATGCTTTTTAACAGTAATATAGCGTGGTACTGCGACAACGTGCTTCCTTATCATCGCTGACTCGTCTGCTGTCTCTGTTCCAGGTCATCTCACTGATAAATCCTCATTCCCTCTTAAATATTCCAATTAAACTTCCCTGGAAATCTTTCTCCTTTTAATGTGTAGAGTTATCTATAGAACCCTAAAGTTCCTGTGTGAAGAACGAGCTTCTAGGATACTCTTGTGTGTGTGTGTTGTGAGAAAAGTAGTTGTGTGAGGTGCGTGCAGTGTAAGGAGTTCTGACACGGAAGGTTCTATACTGGAGCCTGTGC
Organism: Kryptopterus vitreolus; assembly: GCA_030449085.1. Lineage (NCBI taxonomy): Eukaryota > Metazoa > Chordata > Actinopteri > Siluriformes > Siluridae > Kryptopterus > Kryptopterus vitreolus. Next base: position 625,474 of record JACRUU010000020.1, read on the forward strand.
TTGAAAAACATTCCGGAAGAAACCTCGGACCATTTAGTCATTCCGTGAACGAGCGCGGAGCACGTTGTTACGATGAACAGGAAGTACCGGTATGTAGATCGGGGTGGGCAAACTACAGCCCGGGGGCCACATCCGGCCCCTTGGTCCTTTTAATCCGGCCCGCTGAACTGCTTCGGCTTCTTTGCCGCACGAGAAGAATGTATAACCACACAGCAACGCTGACGTTGTTGGAGTATGCTCAGTGTTAAAAATGAAGGAAAAATACAGCCATTTTTTTGTTGTTTCTTTTCCTTAAATAGAATATCCTTATTCTTAAGGATAGTGGGTAGCCTAATGTACATGATGATATTTAACACTCTTTACAAGAGGAAAAAATTCATATTGAACATAAGTTACGTTCAACGTTATTGTTGGTTCGGCCCACGAACACACCTCAGGTTTCTCATGTGGCCCTTTGGAAAATATAATTGCCCACCCCTGATGTAGATGGACAATGAAAGTGAGCTGCCGGTTGGAGGTGAATCAGATGCAGGATTTTGGATTTGGCTGTGATTTCCCCATCAGCGCTGAAGCAGCAGAAATATCCAGCGGCTCAGCAAATGTTTTATGGCGTATTGATCCCGAGAGCCTGAGTGATGACAAGGAAAAGCTCGGAGAGCCTTCAGGATTTGAAGTGTCTCTAACTGCGGCCGGGTTTCGGTCGTTTTTGTGGCGCTCGGCTTAACGATCATTGATTTTTCTCCTCATTTATCCCTCTATCTCTCTGTCATTCTATATAGGTGGCTCATCCTTTGGTGGACGAATGATCTGCACCAGTGCTGTGAGGTCTTTATGTGATGGTCCGAGGTTCTCTGAGCTGTGCTGATTGTATCCGGAGCACCTTGAGGAAGAAGAACTGATTGAGTCCCATTGTCTCCGTGTCTCCTTTTTTATTTGCATGCGAGTGCCATGGTTCATTCAAAAAGAGCTCTTTCCGAGAACGTCCACAGACAAAGCTGCAGGATTTGCAAGCGCAGCCTGTGGCTCGGCAAGATGTTTTTCTTTACTTCTGCATGGGGCTAGAAGGTCCAAAAACCCCCTTGCTTTTATCCGTCCTCCCAAACCTTCTATTGACTGAGTCAGGAGCACCCCCATCCCTGCCTGAAATGAACACGGTGCTCCAAAAGGATTTACTCTAAGCAAACTCCTCGTGAGGTCTGGAGCAAGGGTGGACTCCGTGCTCCATGGCATGGGTGAAGCTGTTCAGGAAGCCGGCGAGTGGTGGCATCGGTGCTGGCCCAGGAGGCATCTCAGGTCCAGGATTAGGGAGATCCTATCAGGCAGGAAGCATGCTCTCTCTGGCTCTCACCAAGGGTCTTCTCAACGAACCCGGACAGAACAGCTGCTTCCTGAACAGCGCTGTGCAGGTGAGTGTCGCTAGAACGTCCGGAGAACACGGCGCAGAAGTTCTGATGATGACCTGAGATTGTTCCTTGTAGGTTCTCTGGCAGCTGGACATCTTCCGGAGAAGTCTGAGACAACTCTCCGCTCACTTCTGCCTCGGCGAGGCCTGCATCTTCTGCGCTTTGAAGGTGAATAAACAGCAGCAGGTGTGTGTGTGTGAGACACAATGTGACGTCCATGTTTTTTCTGATCTCTGCAGAGTATCTTCAGTCAGTTCCAGCAGAGTCGAGAGCGCGTGTTGCCCTCGGACTCCCTGCGTCATGCCCTGGCCGAGACTTTTAAAGATGAGCAGCGTTTCCAGCTGGGCCTCATGGACGACGCCGCTGAATGTTTTGTATGTCACTGATCGCACACACACACACACACACACACGCACACACTTATAAGTCCGAATTGCTGTTTTATCATGAGCTCTGTATTTTGTTTGTTCGGAGGAACCTGCTTCACATAACGCTGGCTTTTCTTTCTCTGGGTGAACCAGGAAAACATTCTGGAGAGGATTCATCTGCACTTGGTGTGTGATGCGGGAGAAGTTTGTACCTCCAGGACCTGCATCACGCACCAGAAGTTCGCCATGACTCTGTACGAGCAGGTACGGGTTCAGGGTTACCAGCACTTGTGGTGGTGATGTGATGTTGATGTTGGTGGTAGTGAAAGAGAGTTGAAAGCTGTGTATTGGAGCCAGTAGATGATTGGTGGAGATGTTTGTGGTGGTGCTGTGTGTGTGTGTGTGTGTGTGTGTGTGTGTGTGTGTGTGTGTGTGTGTGTATGTGTATGTGTATGTGTATGTGTGTGTGTGTTCATTAACCGTACTGATCTATTCTGGGCAGTTTGTGTGTCGGAGTTGTGGAGCATCTCTCGATCCTCTGCCATTCACTCAGCTAGTGCACTACGTTTCCACGACAGCCCTCTGGTGAGATCATTATACACACATCAATACATCATACGCTAAACAATACACAAAAGCACACTCCACTATACACTCTTCAGCATATTCCACTACACACTGTGGTTATTACAGTGTGATGTTATCCGAAAGAGAACTTCTCTCTCTACCCTGTGTGTGTGTGTGTGTGTGTGTGTGTGTGTGTGTTAGTCAGCAGGTGGAGCGTGTGTTGGAGACGACGGACAGACTGCGCTCTGATATGTTCAGTGAACTGCTGCAGGCGGCAAACACCATTGGAGATCTACGCAACTGTCCTGTACGTCTACACTCCTCTATCATCATTCACTCCTCTATTATCATTTAGTCCTCCGTCCTCATTCACTCCTCTATTGTCGTTCATTCCTCTGTCCTCATTCACTCCTCTGTCATTATTCATTCCTCTTATCATCATTCACTCATCTGTCATCATTCAGTCTCTCACTCCTCTATCAATCACTCACTCCTATACACTCCTCTGTCAATCACTCACTCATGCCTCTAAACTCCTCCATCACCACTCTTCCATCCACACTCGCTCCTCTCTACTTCTGTATCATCACTCCTCCATCCTCGCTCGCACATCATTCACTCCTCTATTGTCATTCTTTCCTCTGTCCTCATTCACTCCTCTATCATTATTTATTCTTCTATCATCATTCACTTATCTTTCATCATTCAGTCTCTCACTCCTCTATCACTCACTCACTCCTATACACTCCTCTGTCAATCACTCACTCACTCCTCTAAACTCCTCCATCATCACTTGCTCCTCTCTATTTCTGTATCATCACTCCTCCATCCTCGCTCGCTCCACTCCACTCCTGTATCATCACTCATTCCTCTACACTCCTCCATCATCACTCGCTCCTCTCCACTCCTGTATCATCACTCATTCCTCTAAACTCCTTCGTCATCACTCACTCTGCTACACTCCTTCCTCATCACTCGCTCCTCTCCACTCCTGTGTCATCACTCATTCCTCTAAATTCCTCCGTCATCACTCACTCTGCTACACTCCTCCATCATCACTCGCTCCTCTCCACTCCTGTATCATCACTCATTCCTCTAAACTCCTCCATCATCACTCACTCTGCTACACTCCTCCATCATCACTCGCTCCTCTCCACGCCTGTATCATCACTCACTCCTCTACACTCCTCTGTCATCACTCACTCCTCTTTCATCACTCACTCCTCTGAACTTCTCCGTCATCATTCGCTCCTCTACACTCCTCTACGATCACTCACTCCTCTATCAGCGTTGACTATTCTACACTCCTCTATCATCACTCACTCCTCTACACTCCTCTGTCATCAACCACTGCTTTATACTCATCTATCGTCACTCGCTCCTCTACCATGATTTGCTTCTCTACACTCTTTAATCACTCTCTGCTCTATCATCACTTATTCCTTGACACTCCTTTACCATCACTCACTCTCCAATCATCACTCGGGTTTCCTCTCACAAAATTATTAACACGTTACACTGTTTACAGTGACATCAAAAAGGTACACACTAATTTATTTATTTTTATTTACCCCCTAGGAGTATGGAATTTTGGTCAAGTGTAATTTAGTTTATATTTAATTAGTAATTTAGTGTAATTTAGTATATATTGACCGGTGTGTAGTTGATGATGTGTATTAAGTGAGAGTGTGTATCTGCTGATTCAGGCCTGAGCCTTGACTCAGTGCCAGTGATGACATAACAGCAGGTCATGTGACGGTCTATATTTACTTTGCGCTCTGGGGGACAACTTGGGATTCTCAGGATGTTTAAACATGTGTTTGTGTCTTTCACTATGACACACACACACACACACACACATATACAGGAATGTAGGTCTATAGGTCTGTTAATGTTAATAACAATAACAGCAAATTCGCTTTAACAGCACAAATTTTGATAACGCGCAAGGTATACAGATGGAATGTTAGGATGGAATATAAAAGAGTGATAGATATGTTTTATTGATAAAAAAACATGCATCAATGTGCATCCACTCACGCTTCCTAAACTTCCCCGTATTACGCCTACTAGCTGCGCATTCACAATAGGTACGAACTACTCAAAATAGCTACTATATTACCGTATGTATCGGAACATAATTTTTAAAGGAGCCATGTACCATATTTAACAATTAAAACAACCACTAAAAAATGAATAAAAAAATTTTATATATATATATATATATATATATATATATATATATATATATAGTGACTTTCGTCTCAGTAGCTATAAATACTAATGAGATAAATAATGAGACTAATACTAAACATCACATTTGTGTTACTTTGACTGACACTTCCAGCTGAAGATGACTTTTTGTTAAAATCTGGCTGGCGGAGAGATTCCATGTTCTTTATGGCTTCTGTAGTGTTTCATCTCACCTTCATCTTTCTCTAAAGAGTAACTGTGGCCAGAGCATCAAGATCCGCCGAGTGTTAATGAACTGTCCTGACATCGTCACCATCGGCTTCGTGTGGGACGCTGAGCAGTCTGATCTGACCGAGGACGTGATCCGCTCTCTCGGCCCGCACCTCAACCTGTCCGGGGTCAGGATGCACACACACACATACAAACACACACCTACACACACACACATACATATTCATGCATGTACACACACACACACATCTAAACACAGCTGCACATACAAACACACACACACACATACTTGCATATGCTACCCTACAAATGCACACACGTACATTATATTTAGTAAATACTTGCACACACACACACACACACACACACACACATTCATGCATGTACACGCACACAC
>JACRUU010000020.1:635632-643132 GCA_030449085.1 Kryptopterus vitreolus
GTAAAAGGGTAGATGGTGCGGTTAAAAGGGTAGAATGGAGTGTAGGAAAAGGTTTAATGGGTTGGGGTGGAGTGTAGGAAGGGAAGGTTTAATGGGTGAATGGGGTAAAAGGGTAGGGGGGGGTAAAAGGGTAGATGGTGGGGGTAAAAGGGTAGATGGGGGTGGGGGTGTGGGGAAAGTGTAGGAAAAGGTAGACTGGGGTGTAGGAAAAGGTTTAATGGGTTGGGGTAAAAGGTCTAATGGGTTGGGGTAAAAGGGTAGATGGTGGGGGTCAAAAGGGTAGATGGTGGGGGTAAAAGGTCTAATGGGGTTGGGGTAAAAGTGTAGAATGTGGTGGGAGGAAAGAGTGGAATAGGGTGGGGCTTAAAGGTATAATGGGGTGGAGAAAAGGGGGGAATAGGGTTGGGGGGGTAAAAGGGTAGAATGTTGATAATATAGGGTAGAACATTAGACATACAAAGTTAAGTCTTCCCTTTGAAATACTTTTCCACGTTTTGCATTAGATCTGATGTATCCAGGATCATCAGCTACTTCTGAGAACTGCCCTCGCTCCCACTCTGACCTAAGGGCACCCAGAATGCCCCGCCCCCAGCACCCCGCCCCCCACACCAGCATGGTCGGAGGTCCAGGAGGAAAGACCAAGCCATCCTGGCGTCCTGTGCGCGAGGTCCTGAATGTGGACAGAGTACTAAGTGAACTGGAACACAGGCGACAGCAGCAGCAGCAGGTCCATGGAAGTCCACGCTGTAATCGACGTCAGGAGAGAGTTGGATCCGAGCGCAGACCCCGAGCACTCATGACCATCTATGAGGATGAGACAAGGCCGGAGACTGAGAGCCACAGCTCCCAGGAGTCTCGACGGGACACTGTAATTAGGGGTGGAGCCACGGCAGTGCCCAGAGCAGACCATTGGACAATCCAGAGGACGGAGTCGGGTTACGAGAGCAGTGATAGGCTGAGCAGCGGTTCGGCCAATGCCGACTCTCCGGGACTGGAGAACCTGCTGGGGAACGAGATACGAGGACTCGAGGCTGAACAACCCAGGTAGTGAAAAATCTTATACCAGGGACTCGTTAACCAATCAGCATTGAGATCAACTTACATTAACCCCTTAATGTTCTTTATATTTTAGGACTTCCACACACACTCACAGCCGAGTGGACGATAGAACAGAGACGCTGGTTTACAGTGAGCACACACACACACACACACACACATACACATACTCCCGTGTTTGTAGTTGAGTGTTGTCACTGTCATTAATAGAAACAAGTGTTATCACTGCCCCCTTGTGTTCACACTTCAGTATTACATGTTCAGGACTGAAATCATTTTGACTTTCCAGCCAAACATTTGTTGAAGATTCAGGGACGGAACTCTGAGGTGCTGCAGAAAGGAAGCCCGAACTCCAGGTATCTCTCTCTCTCTCTCTCTCTCTCTCTCTCACACACACAAACACACACACACACACCTTTAATCATTCATTCATTCATTCATTCATCTTCTACCACTATACCATGATCTTCCCTCTGGTCTATGGGCATTAAGGCAGGACACACCTGGAATGCCAACCCATCACAGGACACACACACTCACACACTCACATTCATACAATTCGAAGGGACAGGGACAATTTTCCAAGGTGCCAATCAGAACCGTGCATGCATGTTTTTGAACCCGGGAAACCGGAGAACCCGGAGAAAAACCCCATGAGGCCTGGGGAAAGGATACAAACTCCACACACGCATGGCCGAGACGGGAATCAAGGAACATGCATCCTGTTGTTGTGAGGCGAACGTGCTGACCACTAACCCACAGTGCGCCCAGACCTTTACTCAGTACGAAAGGGATTATGGGGGGGCATAATAAAATATTGTACTGCAAACACTCTATCATGTTGAGTATAGAATTGCTTAGATAGTATAGAGTATAGAATTGCTTAGTCTGTTCCATAAATTTCATAAATTCCAGACACACATGGCCGAGACCTGGAATGAACCCGGATGGATGTGTGAGGCGAACGTGCTGACCACTAACCCACAGTGCGCCCAGACCTTTACTCAGTATTATCATAATAAAATATTGTACTGCAAACACTCTATCATGTTGAGTATAGAATTGCTTAGATAGTATAGAGTATAGAATTGCTTAGTCTGTTCCATAAATTTCATAAATTTCTGTGCTGTGTGAAACTCCCAGTCTCAGGAGGAATCTGAGATACTCGTCGTCAGAGTGTAACAGTTCCGACGAGACGAGTAACGGTGCTTCAGAGCAGGAGGACAGCGCTTACCGCTCCAGCACCAGCGAGACGCCACTGGCTGTGTCAGCCCTGACCACGCCCACTCCGCCCCCGTGCCCCAAGCACACCCAGAGGTTGGCAGAGGCCCGGAGAGAGCCGCCTTTCCGCCCACGACTCCTCCAGACACCAGGGTCTGACCCGAGGAGCGGAGCAGAGCCCGAATGGAGAGACGCAGAGGCGAACGAGGCGGAGCAGACCTGCGGTAAAGCCGGAGTCGCTCTCACCACCTATTTCTCCGTGGATAACTGCATGACTGACGCCTACAGACTGAAGTACCATCACCAGAGACCACTGGTGCTCAGCACGGCTCCTCCCTCAGATCACGCCAGGAACCGAGCAGATACTGGTACACGCACACACACACACACACACACACACATACATACACATACACATACACACACACACACAAAGGTGGTTCTAATTGTATCATTCTTCTACAGCTTCAAGCAGCAATAAATCCATCAGAAAGTGGAACCCAGTGACACCGAAGGGACTGGACGAGCACGGTTATTTGTGAAGGGGTGAGAGGTGAAGTGTCCTCATCAGTGCTTGTGTGTATGAACGGACCTCACACTGCAGCCGTAATAACAGCAGGATTCTGCGTTCCGCTGAAGGACCCACGTTCTTTATGCAGTTTTAAAGCTGATGGCCAAAGAATCGACCCGGAGAGCAGATCATCATGGATCAGTGACGGACATGTTCATGCTGTACTTCTGACTGGGATTCAACACGTAACACTAGAAATATTCATCTTAACAATCCACTAGTTCCTCCAAAACCTAAACTGCTCAGAGATGGAGTGTTGTGGAGTGGTGGAGTAACTGGGAGGACTTGCTGTGGAGTAATCGAGACCAAGTGTTGTGGAGTGGTGGAGTAACTGGGAGGAGGTGATATGGAGTAACTCCGAGGACATGGTATGGAGTGGTAGAGTAACTGGGAGGAGGTGGTATGGAGTGCCCTCTTGTGTATTAGAACGGTACTTCATGTGAGACGACTAAAACTATGTCCTGTATGTATTTTTCAAAAATATCTATGCATTAATTTTTATTCTTTGTTTAATAAATTTATTTAAAACACTCATGCGGCCTGACGAGTTTGAATTATTTACGTATGTATTTTAGTTTTATTATGTATCATTTCATTTATATATAACCTAATATATAACGAACCTGATATATTTGGATTCGTTCTAAAGTCCAGAAGGTGTGTGTGTGTGTGTGTGTGTGTGAAGTCTGAGACTAGGAATCTGTTTTCTCTAAGTTTGAGGCATCAAATAAAACACAAAGCGAATTGTCTGAAAGTGACTTTATTTACTTGGGTATAAAAGCTTATCTGTGTAAAGAACATTGAATTGAGTGAATGAGGATGATGATGGAGTGATGATGCAGGAGTGATGTAGGTCTGGCTGAGAAGACATTGTGTACATGAGGTGTTTAACCTGACTTAAAAATCCTCTTAGCCTCCACACCATCATAGCTGTAGCTCTGTAAAATAAATAAGTAAGTAAGTAAGTAAGTAAATAAATAAATAACACGAGTGAGCTGAAACCAGGACATAGAATGAATAGACTCCTGCACCACTGTCAGAGAATTAATCAGCACTTTCTGACCAATCAGAATCCAGAACCCGGCAGCAGTGTGGTTCCAACATTAAGTTTTAAAATAGAGGTTTGTTTAATGAGTCAATAAACATGATGGCACATTCATTAAACAAGAAGTGAGGTGCAGTACAGGAACATCAACGTTTTCATATATTTTCCATATTCCACTTTAGAATAACAAATCATGAACATTGTGAGAGAAACGACACAGCACTCTATTCTCTCACTGTCTTAATGTACAGTTCCGATTGGTTACACAACAGCTGGAGCACATCATGAAATGTGTGGTCTTTTTGACCTATGGAAATGTTGCAATTATTATTATTAATAATAAGAAATGATCGTATATTCTCACCTGTACCATTTCACCACCCACAATCTGCCTGACGGTGGTCAGTGTTTTCCCGTTGTCTTTCCGGACAAAAGAACCTTTTAAAAACTCTCCTTCCATTACCCAGGAACCCTGTGGAGGAAACAGAGATCAGCTGAAGGATCCACATCAATCACAATTCAAACACCTTTATTAATAAACTGATGTTACTTTCAAAAAGTTATGCTTTACTTACAAATGACAAATCCACACACATGTGCTCTATCATACCTGAGCCAATCATACCTGCCCCAATCATCATACCTGCCCCAAAATACCTCCCACAATCAATACACCTGCCCCATTCAACACACCTGCTCCATCATACCTGCCCCAATTAATACACCTGCCTCAATCAGCACACCTGCCCTAATCAACACATCTGCTCCATGATACTTACCCCAATCAACATACCTTCTCCATCATACCTGCCCAAATCGACACACCTTTTCCATCATAACTGCCCCAATCAACACACCTGCTCCATCATGCCTGCCCCTTTCAACACACCTTCTCCATCATACCTGTCCCAATCAACACACCTTCTCCATCATACCTGTCCCAATCAACACACTTGCCCCAATCAGCACAACTGCCTCAATCAACACATCTGAACCATCATACCTGCCCCAATCAGGTATGATCAATCAATCATACCTGCCCCAATCATCATACCTGCCCCAATCAACACATTTGCCCCAACATACCTGCCCCAATCAATACACCTGCTCCATTCAACACACCTGCTCCATCATACCTGCCCCAATTAATACACCTGCCCCAATCAGCACACCTGCCCCAATAAACACACCTTCCCTATCATACCTGCCCCAGTCAACACACCTGCCCCATTCAAAACACCTTCTCCATCATACCTGCTCCAATCAACACACCTTCTCCATCATACCTGCCCCAATCAACACACCTTCTCCATCATACCTGCCCCAATCAACACACCTTCTCCATCATACCTGCCCCAATCAACACACCTTCTCCATCATACCTGCCCCAATCAACACACCTTCCCCATCCATCATACCTGCCCCAATTCAACAACACCTTCTCCATCATACCTGCCCCATTCAACACACCTTTTCCATCATACCTGCACCAATCAACACACCTTCTCCATCATACCTGTCCCAATCAACACACCTGCCCTAATCAGCACAACTGCCCCAACACACCTTCTCCATCATACCTGCCCCAATCAACACACCTTCTCCATCATACCGGCCCCATTCAACACACCTTCCCCATCATACCTGCCCCAATCAACACACCTTCTCCATCATACCTGCCCCAATCAACACACCTTCCCCATCATACCTGCCCCAATCAACACACCTTCTCCATCATACCTGCCCCAATCAACACACCTTCTATATCATACCTGCCCCAATCAACACACCTTCTACATCATACCTGTCCCAATCAACACACTTGCCCCAATCAGCACAACTGCCCCAATCAACACATCTGAACCATCATACCTGCCCCAATCAACAACCTTCTATATCATACCTGGTATGATCAATCAATCATACCTGCCCCAATCATCATACCTGCCCCAATCAAGACATTTGCCCCAACATACCTGCCCCAATCAATACACCTGCACCATTCAACACACCTGCTCCATCATACCTGCCCCAATTAATACACCTGCCCCAATCAGCACACCTGCCCCAATAAACACACCTTCCCTAATCAACACACCTTCCCTATCATACCTGCCCCAGTCAACACACCTGCCCCAATAAACACACCTTCCCTAATCAACACACCTTCCCTATTATACCTGCCCCAGTCAACACACCTGCCCCATCTTACCTGCCCCAATCAACACCTGTTCATCTGTACCTGTTCATCTGTACCAATCAATACCTGTTCATCTGCTCACTCCATTAACCTACATCACTCCATCATCATCCACATTCACTGAACTCAATGTTCTCCTTTACAGGCTGTTATACCCAAAGAAATGAAGTCCCTTCCAGACAATTCGCTTTGTGTTTTATTTAACACCAATCATCACACCTCCATTCAACAAACCTGCCCCATCATACCTGCCCCAATCAACACACATGCCCTAATCAACAAATCTGCCTCATCACACCTGCCCCAATCAATACGTTTCCCATAATACACCTGCATCAACACCACACCTGCCACAATATAACTGTAAAGTTACCGCCCAGAGCCGCCCATGCGTTTGAAGGTTCATTGCTGCAATGAGTGTTGAAGGAACGTACAGAGAGTTCGGTTCCATCGGCGAGCGAGTACTCGAACGTGACTCCGAGCGTGAAGTCGATCTCCAGCGTACGGAAAGCGCTGACCTCCTTCACATGGAACTTATCTCCATTCTGTTCCAGAGTGATCTTCAGGTTATCATGGGATGCAAGTTTCCTCTTCACCAAGCCAATTCCTGAAGACAGCACACACATGCAATATTGACTAAATACAGTCATTCTCAAACTGAAGACACCTGGAGGGGCCACCAGATGGCGCAAGGGAGCCTCAGTGAAATTTTCAAATTCGGCTTAGGAAATTTTTTTGTTAAATATTATATTTTACTTGTATGTCCGGATTGTCAACCACTGTAAACTGTTAACAAAAATGTCAAATATAAAAAAATTGATATTAATATTTTATTAAAATGTTACACAGCACACCACACTGAAACCTCACCAAAAGTTCAGGTGGAGTGTCTCAGTTAAGAAAGATTAATACAGAAGAGGTTTGCACGAAAAAACAAACAAACAAACAAAAACTAGTGCAATCTAACACTGTTAAGTAAAATTGTACGTTTGAGGATTTTTTTATATTTTGAGGTTCTCTTTTGGGGGCCTCAAAAGGATTCACCCTACACAACGGATTGTTATAAATGATAGTGAAGTAGTGTAACTGAACCCTCTACACAGAGGTTGTGGTGAAACAGGAGATTGTTTTCTGGTAAACACTTATGTCGTTATACCAGGTGTTGTCTTAACATTAATTATATACGCTATATACTCTATAATTAACTATAATTATATACTCTTCTCCTGCAATTTGATAGGATGTGACTCGTCACGAGCATATGTGTATGTGTGTGTGTGCGTTTCTCACCCATCTGCTCCATGAACTTCTCATAGTTCTCACTGCGGTCCACTTTCCAGGTTCCGTTAAATGTCATGTTAGCAGAAAGTACTCGACTGCAGTGTGTACGCGTACGTGTGTGTGTGT
>JACRUU010000020.1:645632-655632 GCA_030449085.1 Kryptopterus vitreolus
ATGCCACTCCAAATCTTCACTATACCTGTATGGTGTAGAAATAAATCATACGTTTGTTTGTTTTTTTGTTTTATAAATGCTGTAATCTGTGCCTCAGAAGTCATTATTAACGATGCATAATCACTTGTAATCACATCATGTTGTAATGCTACAGGTTTTAAGATTAACACTCAGTTTTCTGCGCTTAAACTCTTAATCTCTTATCTATCCCAATATGCACTTCACATGTTTGACCACCAGATGTCGCCAGAATGCACTGCATTTAAAGGTTTGTGGATTAAAAACCGCTTTATAAAAGCTTGTGGACGTCTTATAAAGAGAACATAAACATGAGCCTGAACATGAAGGAAAGATAAAAGATATCAGGGATTACACCGTGCAGGGTGAGACGTGGTCACGTGATGATTTGCGTGGCTTTAGGATCGGTATGGAGGTGGTTCGTCTCTCTCTCTCTCTCTCTCTCTCTCTCTCTCTCTCTCTGCTGTAAAACAAGTAGTTTAAAAAGTAGTTCATGGAGATTGCAATTCTAAAGAGAGATCTGTAGTTCATGGAGATCTGCAATTTAAATGATTAGAGAGTGGATTTTGTTCATGTATAATACCACGTGTATGATGAGAGAACATATTTAGCTATTCTGGTATTGGACCAGTGCGCTGATCTTATCAATTTATAGCTAAAATAATCTCATCATACATCATCACATCTGAAGGTCATCACTGATGTTACTGCCAGTGTGAACCAGTGAGATAGTGATTATATCTATGAATAATCAGTGCATGGACTGATAAAGGTGTACTTCTCAGTCTTAGCAAATGGAATACATTTATATTAAATACACTGTTTATGTAATAATAAAAAAATTGTCTTGTCTTTTACACATCTCATTTTAAGAGAAAGATCTCAATTTGGTTTTGATCCTGAATCATACATAAATTACTATATTAAATGTCTATAAATATACATTTCTGACTGTTAGGTTTAGTATTAGAATTAAAGTTTAGGACTGGGTAGGGCTAGATGTTCACATTATTGAATAATGTATGGTATAAAGTTATGTTAGGGTTAGAGGTTAGAGTTTATTTTGATTTGAGTTAATTTTTTTATATAGGAAAGATTTAGAGTTAGTTTAAAAGAAATGGAAAGACTGTGGTTAAGAAATAGTGTTTTTTATAAGGTGGTGATGAGTTCAAATCTTTAAAACCTCAACTGTTGAGTTTATAAAATAATTAAATCAGGGTTAGATTAGGGTTCAGTGTTTGGGGGAGGGGCTATTTTAAGATTTGTTTATTTTATGTTATTAGGTTCAGTTAGGTTTAACTTCTTATCCTTGTCTGAAAAAAATCAACCCAGCAAAAAGTAACTAAAAACAATAGCAAGGATATAGTGTAATAGATATAACACTGTGCATGGTAATAAGATGTATAAGTATAGTAATGAACAGGGAAAAAATGATTAGTGATTCCTGCTCACGAAATGTACAGTTATAGTGTTGTAGTTCAATGTGGTGTAGTTTGTACTGCTGGTGTTTGCGACAATCATGAATTCGATAACTTTGTGTCTGTCCATCATTTGCCTCAAATGTAAACTCAGTTATTTGGATCTGATTTGGTTTGGTGTATACTGCAGCACACACAGACACACAAATTTGATTTTGTTCGCGAAGACTCTTTCACAATTGTTTACACAATTTTAAACATTATAAAATGATTCTAACATGCTGATTAAAAGTGTGAAATGTTGTGTATCAGCACACATATGCAAGCTTGTATTATTCTAACCAGATTGCTAGGATTGCTAACCAGATAACAAACCCCCGAGACGCAGGGAGAACATGCAAACTCCACACACACGGCGGAGGAGGGAATTGAACCCCCAACCCTGGTGGTGTGAGGCGAACCTGCTAACCTCTAAGCCACCATGTCCCTTTTGATTCTTTCATTCATCTTCTACTGCTTTATCCGATCTTCCATCGGGTCACGGGGAGCCTGTGCCTATCTCAGGCGTCTATGGGCATTAAGGCAGGATACACCCTGGATCGAACGCCAACCCATCGCAGGGCACACACACACACATTCACACACACATTCATACACTAGGGACAATTTTCCAAGGTGCCAATCAACCTATCATGCATGTTTTTGGACCGGGGGAAACCGGAGAACCCGGAGAAAAACCCCTGAGGCGCAGGGAGAACATGCAAACTCCACACACACGGCGGAGGAGGGAATTGAACCCCCAACCCTGGTGGTGTGAGGCGAACCTGCTAACCTCTAAGCCACCATGTCCCTTTTGATTCTTTCAAATGAACTAAAAACATCTTATGATGGAATAATTTGGTCACTCCACTGGTGATCTCAAGAGATTTCTTTACAACTCTCTGCTTTCTCCTTTCAAACCTTGGGGTAAGCATGGGCAATCAATTGTCTTCTCATGTCGCCAATGTGACTCGCTCTTGTGGGTACCTTTATTTGTTTTTTTATAACAGGATAAGGATTCTACTAACTAGGTGCTTGTTGAGTCTCTTCAAGACTGGACTCTCTGGTGGCAGGTCTACCTCATAACGCTATTCGTCCACTGCAAATGATCCGAAACCCACCAAACGAGACCTGTTCTCTGACACCACCCCACTGCTGTTGTTAATGGTGTTGATTTAAAATCTAAAGTAAAATGTAGTGAATGTTTTTTTTCTACATTTGAAAAATTGAAGGTGTCGGAATGCTTTCTGAATGTACGCACTGTATACACTGCTTCAGGTGTGTCTTGTTTAATCCTGAAATGGATCTCAAAGTCGCCTCATTACTCGGACAGCTTAACCATTTAGACAAATGAATGAGACCTTTCACCCTGTTTCACTACATCATCATCTGCCTGAATGTAGAAAAGAAGTCATTTTCTTCTGCTTTGATTATTTTTTTTAAAGCCGAGAAAATAAAGCCAGGTGACTTGCATAAGCTATGTGACCGAGGACGTGTGGGGTCACCTCTGTTTGAATAAGCTGTGTAGAAGACATTGAGACCAAGTACATATTGTTTACTTCAGTTAAACTCCAGATACATTTTAATGTTTCAGTGGATTGCATTAACTAATATATATATATATACAGTGGTGTGAAAAACTATTTGCCCCCTTCCTGACTTTTTATTCTTTTGCATGTTTGTCACACAAAATGTTTCTGATCATCGAACACATTTTAATATTAGTCAAAGATAACACAAGTAAACATAAAATGCAGTTTTTAAATGAATGTTTTTATTATTTAGTGAGAAAAAAAAATCCAAACCCACATAGCCCTGTGTGAAAAAGTAATTGCCCCTGCACCTAATTACTGGTTGGGCCACCCTTAGCAGCAATAACTGCAATCAAACGTTTGCGATAACTTGCAACAAGTCTTTTACAGCGCTCTGGAGGAATTTTGGCCCACTCATCTTTGCAGAATTGTTGTAATTCAGCTTTATTTGAGGGCTTTCTAGCATGAACCGCCTTCTTAAGGTCATGCCACAGCATCTCAATGGGATTCAGGTCAGGACTTTGACTAGGCCACTCCAAAGTCTTCATTTTGTTTTTTTTCAGCCATTCAGAAGTGGATTTGCTGGTGTGTTTTGGGTCATTGTCCTGCTGCAGCACCCAAGATCGCTTTAGCTTGAGTTGACGAACAGATGGCCGGACATTCTCCTTCAGGATTTTTTGGTAGACATTAGAATTCATGCTTCCATCTATCACAGCAAGCCTTCCAGGTCCAGGTTACCTCAATTAAGGTCAGTGTTCACGACTCCACCATAAGAAAGAGACTGGGCAAAAACGGCCTGCATGGCAGAGTTCCAAGACGCAAACCACTATTAAGCAAAAAGAACATTAAGGCTCGTCTTAATTTTGCTAAAAAACATCTCAATGACTGCCAAGACTTTTGGGAAAATATCTTGTGGACTGACGAGACAAAAGTTGAACTTTTTGGAAGGTGCGTGTCCCGTTACATCTGGCGTAAAAGTAACACAGCATTTCATAAAAAGAACATCATACCAACAGTAAAATATGGTGGTGGTAGTGTGATGGTCTGGGGTTGTTTTGCTGCTTCAGGACCTGGAAGGCTTGCTGTGATAGATGGAAGCATTCTAATGTCTACCAAAAAATCCTGAAGGAGAATGTTCGGCCATCTGTTAACCACTAAGCCACCGTGTCCCTTACAGTCTGATTAATACCTCAAAATTCAGTCTAATCTGAATGAGCTATCCTGATGCCCCACATCTGGATGAAAATCTTTTTTATTTGGAGACACCCCTGTGCGACTGACAATAGTTCCACGTTAACAGTATTTTGGACTATGAGGTTATAAGCAAAGGTTAACCCTGTAAGACACAAGTATAGAAAAAAAATGAGCAAAAACATTTTTGGACTTCTCAAATATTGTTTTAGGAGGAATCTGGTGTAGTAATTAAAGAGTTTTCACAATTTTTACATTTTAGTAGATTTCCAGGGAAATGTTGTAATACTGCAACATTGGGAGCACAATTTCTGTATTTGTATAGGATAATAAATACTGGAGTAATACAGAGGAAGTTCATAGCAAGGTGACCGGACATATAAACACTTCTTCGATCCAATAGCGTTGTGAGGACACACAGTAGGACCTATTGAATATGTAAATGTGGTTTTGAGAAGAAAAAATAAAAAACATTTGCTGACATTTTTTAAGAATTGTTAAAAATGATGTTATTCCACAACAGTGGGTCTTATAGTGTTAAACTGAAGAACCATGAAGAAAAATGAGAACTACCAGACTACTGAGAATATTCAGGACAAACTATAGTGTTATCGATAATAGTTTTATCTCCATATGCTTCGGTGTTCATTTTTATTCAGGAGCTGTTGGTCATTTTAACTTTTACAAAGGAGGCAACGCTAGTAATATAATGAATGTGTCTTGCTACATCTGGCTACTACTGCGACTCAGCCTCGAATGCATGAAGAATCCCTTATGAAATAAATCTTTATTTAGTATTTGTAGTCTTTAAGGACACCACATTGGTTTAAAATGGAAGAGACAGACATTGTGTGGGAAGATCACCCCTGAAAAAAAAGGCAGTTATTTATTATTTACTGCCCTTCACTACGGGGGAGTCACTTTGTTGCTATAGCCGGCAGAATTCTTTATAATATTCTGTTGCTCTATTATACATATACTGTTGACTATGGTATGCTGAGGAGTATGACCGATGCCCATTCATACTCATTAACGTCTGTATTTGATTTTATGACACTAAAACGTATCTTTGTAATGTATTTATTGCTGTCAAGCTGCTTTATGACACTATCTTTCAAAGACACAATATGAATAAAGCAGAACCCAATCAAAAATTGATCCGATTAATTTTTTTATTCATTTATTGTCCCTGTAAACCCCATAATTCTGCGGGAAAGCTGCTTTTGGACTGCTTTCTAAATGCCATTTACATCTGCTTTTACTATGTCTTTAATGGCAAAGTAGGTAAAGAAGGTCAGGTGGATTTTTAAAGACGTTCCGAGAGGAGTAAGACTCGGGTCAGATTTCCCAGCTATTTGAAGGACACAAGGTCACTGATCGTTTTCTTCATCCCAACTTCAGGTACCCTCTCAAATTCTACTTTTTAATACTGATTACCAAATACTTTCAATTGCAGTGTTGATTTACATACATGCAGTGTACATTTATTGTTATAATATTATTCTCCTGCCAACCCTGTATTCTTACATTCTTCACTTCTCATTCCTATAGTACTTTATTTACCTTCTCTCAGCACTCTGTATTGTTCAGTGTAAATGTAGTGAAAGTGAAAAATGAGATGTTAGGTGTATATGATTGTATGAAGAATAACTCTAGTGATTAGGACTGCTGAAGGACCTTCATCACATCTTATATCATTAAACCAGTCGCTCGGAATCACATCAGCGATGAACCTTCATTTGTTCATTCTCCTGTTTTTCACCGGTAAGAACCAGTGTGATAAATATGTCCATGTGACGTTACAGTGTTAGTAATATTAGTGGAAATAAATAGTATCGCTCAAAGTGAATTTAAATATAATCATGTCTTTCAAATACATTACATATAAAAATAAATCTATCAATCTTACCGTTAAATTAATACTAAATATACAAGGAAATAACTATTAATTATGTAAAATACAATATATGACCCTCTATATTTCTGATGCACAGGAACCATCCACGCTATCCCTCGTAAGTACTATCTGAATCTCACGGAGAAAACATGGAGCGACGCGAGGACTTACTGCCAGGCCACGTACGATGATCTAGCTTGTTATGAAACGCCTGAGGAAATAAACCAACTCCAGAATATAGCGATGAGTCAAAACTGCGCATCCCCCACTTGGATTGGACTTTATGATGATGTCACTAGTTGGCGCTGGTCAATGGGAAACGAGCATCTGGGAAGTTTTACTGATTGGTACGGCTCAAATCCGGACAACTGGATGTCAATAGAATGTTGTGGCGCGATAGATCCACTTGGCTGGTTTGATTATTCGTGTGCAACACTTTTAACCTTCATCTGCTTTGATGGTAAGAAATGTTTTGTTTGATGGACAACTTTCTGAACATTTTTTCATTATTTTCACCTGGAATTCTTACTGTGACATTAAATGATTCCTTTCTGAATCAAATCATTTTCAAATTGTTACAGGACGCTACAGCGGTACCAGCAGCTATATTTTCTTTGATATGCAATCGACATGGGACGATGCTCAGAGTTACTGTAGACAACATCACACAGACCTGGCCAGTGTGAGAAACTCAAGCGAATACGCCATTGTACAGTCAAAGTCGATTAATGGTGGATCTTGGGTTGGTTTATTCAGAGATTCCTGGAAGTGGTCAGACACAACAAACTTAACCTCTGTTCCCTGGCTCTCTGGAGACCCAAATAATAACCTCAAACAAGAAAACTGTGGGTATTTTATTAATGGTCAGGCGGGTGATGATCTGTGTTCAAGTCTGCGTCCTTTCTTCTGTGAGGAAGGTGAGAGAAATCTCAGATTCAAACTATTTACTTTTTTTTATGTAAATTTGAGTGTGTGTGTGTGTGTGTTTGTGGTTACCTTCAGCAATCACAGGACAGAAACAAATTGTAAGACTGAAGATCGAGTCCAAGCAGGATGGGAATGATCCTGCAGTAAAGGCGGCCATTTTGGATAAGGCAAGTCTCATCCTGCTTTATAAAACGCCCCGAGAACCCCGAGTTATCATCAAGCTGTGAACTTATTATAATAGTAATCACTAATAATCATCCTGTTGTGTTGTGCAGATTCAGCAGATGTTCAGCAATTATGGGGACATCACAGTGAGATGGAGACAGCAGTCCGATGGACCAGTGTTCAAAAAAATCACAGAATATCCTACAGAAATAATACGCTGTTAGATGATCCTGTGATATGAGGCATTACACATTACAGATTTGAGACAGAAATATGCATAGAACCTATACTGTACTGTAAAGGAGAATTTAGAACCTAGTAATGAGCTAGATGTCATTACCATTTTAAACCATTTATTATAGATTCATTAATAAATATGATTTACTCGTTACTTCGCTTTTATTTGCTATGGATATGGTCTCATTCTCTGTTCCACCATCCACCAGCAGGGGGAGCTGTTACACAAAAAACACACACTTTTATAACCAACTTTCAGGTCTCTCAATTTACAGCTAATAATAATAATAATAATAATAATAATAATAATAATAATAATAATAATAATAATAATAACAATAATAATAATAATAATAATTTTGAAGAAGGAGCTGAGCCACAAGGCAAAGCTCTCAATTTACAGCTAATAATAATAATAATAATAATAATAATAATAATAATAACAATAACAATAATAATTCATTACATTTATATAGTGCTTTTCTGGACTGGTGTACAGCATCCACCTGGATGATGCAACTTCAGCCGTAGTGCGCCAGATTGTCCACCACACACCATCTTACAAGTGGAGAGGAGACAGAATGATGAAGCCAATCAGTAGATATGGGGACGGTTAGGAGGCCGTGATGGTCAGAGACCAATGGGAAAATTTGTCTGGGATCCCGAGGACACGCCTCTACTCTTTTTCGAAAGACATCCTGGGACGTGTTCCCGGTTACGGTTTACTAATTAATGCAGCCTAACAATCCTTTAACAGATTTGAATTTTAAGAAATGGGACATTCAAAATCGGTCTGTAATTAATTAACTGGTGGGGGTCAAGTTTTTTTTAATAAGGGGCTTAATAACAGCCTGTTTGAAAGTTTTTGGGACATGTCGTAATGTCAGTGATGAATTTATAATATTGAGAAGAGGATCCAAGACTTTTGGAAGCACCTCTTTTATTAATTTAGAAGGAATAGGGACTAACATACACTTTGCTGGTTTAGATGATTCAATAAGTCTATAAAATTCTTCCACTCCTATAGTAGAAAATTAGTGGAATAGAACCTTAGAAGTTCGATAAAGCACTATCTGCTCCGATTCTGTTCCTGACGACTGCATACTAACAACTTTATCTCTAATAGTATCAATTTTTGATGTAAAATAATTCATAAAATAATTACTGCTATGCTGCTGGGGAGAAACGACGCCTGTTGATACTTTGTTAATTGTTAATCTTGCCACTGTATTGAATAAATACCTAGTGTTATGTTTGTTTTCTTCTAAAAGATATGAAAAGTAATCAGATCTAGCAGTTTTTAATGCTTTCCTATAGGATAAAGTAGACTCACGCCAGCCGGAACGAAAAACCTCTAATTTTGTTATCTTTATTTTCACATTCCGTACAATAGAATCACCAAAAACTAGAGCACTTTCATCAGGTTTCTCAGTGGGTGTGTCACCAAGTGGGGAGAACCTGTTTGATGCTTTGGTAGATGGAAGAGCGTTTTTTTGACCCGTGACTATGTCGCCTAATTGTCACCCAGTTGCCCTGCTGCATGGGCAAAGTAACTGGAACCGAACAGTGTGTAGGCCTAGCTGAGCTAGCCACATCCGTATCTAAGGCCCTCATTTTCTTACTATCCTCAGTTAAAGTTTGGATGCGTGTCTCGAGTTCTGAAATCTTCTCTGTCAGCCAAACTATTTCCCTGCATTTGGTACATGTAAATCCCTCACTTCTGCCAGAGACAGATAAACTATACATGTGACATGCAGTGCACACAACAATGGTAGGAAAAGATGCCATTACTCACCTGAATGTGAAACTTATCTTACCACTGTAGTTTGCTGAACTTGTGTGAGGAAGAGTAGACGATCCTGCTTTATTCCCAGTCCTGTTTTTGTCCTAATTAAGCACAAAACAATTATATAGGATAGAATAATCTTTATTTGTCACATATACATTACAGGGAAGCTAGGGTCAGAGCGCATGGTGAGCCATGATACGGCACGCCCTGGAGCAAAGTGGGATAAGGGCGGCAATAGCTGGGCGATACTGGGACTCGAACCCCCGACATTCAATTCTGTAGTCCAGTGCTTTAAACCACTGAGCTACACCACCTCCCAATTACCTGATTACCGGTTTATTGATGAACCATGATAAAATGTCCTGGCGGTTAGTATCATCGCTTAAATTATTGCATTTTATTATCGCGGTTTTGTAAAGCCAACTCTGACACATACGATGCCTTCAAGACATGGGAGACACAAATGCACCAACGCAAAGTGTCTCACTGTGTCCGTCGCCAAGTAATGCTGAACCAAGTCAGCGCCACCATGTTGAACACTTTGCTGATATACTGAGTGCACTTCGGAACGAGTTTGCATGGCGCTTCGTTGACTTTGAGGCACAGAAGTCATTTTGAGCTGCTTTGCAACCCATTTGCCATTGACGTGGAAACTGCAGCTGTACAGGTTTAAATGGAGCTGATAGGGCTTCAGTGTAATGGGGCATTAAGGCAAAATTTCACACATTTTCTGCTTGCTTCATTGCTGAAGCAATGCCCCAGCTTGGTATACATGTGGCTCGACACT
>JACRUU010000020.1:660632-888132 GCA_030449085.1 Kryptopterus vitreolus
GTAAAGGAATTCTCAAAATCTAATTAGTGTTATGTTAGTGTTATGGTACAAAACTCTGATAATACTATAATATTACACTGATAATATTCACAAATGTTTTCTATTAAGTGTTAGTATGATGTTAGATTATTTCATTCAGAAAGGGTTAAAATAATGTTTACAAACCCTTACAGGAAGCAACAGCAGCTATATTTTCATTTCTGCGAACATGACATGGAACAACGCCCTAAGTTACTGTAAACAACATTACACAGACCTGGCCAGTGCGAGAAACTCCGCCGAAAACTCCATTTTAAAATCCCTGGCTGTTAATGGAGGATCTTGGTTCGGTTTATTCAGAGATACATGGAAGTGGGCCGACCAGACAAACATCACCTCCCTTTTCTGGTTAGGCGGAGAGCCAAATAATGCCCTCGGGCAAGAAAATTGTGTGTTTTTTTATTACGGTCAGCTCGGGGACGTTCTGTGCTCACGCATAAAACCTTTCTTCTGTGAAACAGGTGAGATTAATCTTTTTTTTTCATTTTTTGTGCCTCACTGTATTCAGAATTTAAGGCAGGTGTGAAAAAAAATAGTACATGCCTACATCCACAGGTGGTTGGAAGACCTGTAATATGTTTGGGAGAACTTACCTTGTCATGATCCTGTACAAGTCAACCTAGAAGAACTGATTCTTTTGGTCACATCAACTATTCTTGTTTATATTTAGATTGTTCCTCCATTCCATTTTTTTAATGATTAAAACAAACTCAACTATAAACACATATCTGAAAGCATTCTCACTTTACACCAGTTTTCCCTTTGTTTTTACACCTTCGTTTTTGTGATACAGGATTCTAGCTACTGAACAGTTCTGGGTTTTCTTTGTTGTGTTTTTGGTTTCATGATGTTTTGAAATAGTGAAAGGTCTAGACTGCAGACGGACCAGGTCAGCGCCCGGACTCTTCTACTATGAAGTCATGCCATTGTAATACATGCAGTATGCAGTTAGCATCGTCTTACATCTACAAAACCTTTCCTCATTGATGGAACCTTTCAAATGATCAATTCCTGGAAATAATGTTCTTCCATATCATCAGAGATGCAGCTTTTGGTACCGAGTCCTGAGAACAAGCCACATGTTCCCTCTCCTCTTTAATTTGGAAGATGTGATGTCCACGGTTTCCAGGAAGAAATTAACATTTGAATTTGGACATCTGGATTTGTGCCTCAGTAGATTTTAAATGAGTTTTGGTCACGGTAGTGTTTATGGATCATGTTCACACATGACTTCATCTTTACATCGTAGAGATTTAACCTGGATTTATGGAAGAGTTATAGAACTGCGTTCACACAATGATTTGTTTTCGTGATCCCATTTCCATAACACAATCATTATTGTTTTAGATGCAGTGGCACCCACATCTCATAAACATCCAAAATTTGTAATATTTTTCAGCATTGTCTCTTGTGTACAGAGACTTTTCCAGGTTCTTGGATGATATGACGTTCTGTAAAAGATGAGATGAGATTCATTATTGAGGTTCAGGAACAGGATTGCAACATTGTTCTCAGGACTTGGTACCAAAAGCTGCATCTCTTATGGTATGGAAGAACATTATTTCCAGTAATTGATCATTTGAAAGGTTCCAGCAGTTTGTAGACATGGTCTTTCACAGATTCAGTGTTGCTTTATAATAAAACACTTATTACCCACTTTTGTTGCGCCCTCACAAATGATATGTTGATATATTTTGCAGCATCCAATTTGAAATGGCCTGAAATGGAACAATCCCTCAGTTGACACATTTGATTGTAAATAAGTGTGTGTATACTGTATGTATATATATATATATATATATATATATATATATATATATATATATATATATATATATATACTTGATTCACATGGCTCATGCTCATGTTAACATTTCAGTATAATGGTTCTATGTACACCGATCAGGCATAACATTATGTCCACTACTGCAGACTGGGACATACCCTACAAGAGCTGCAGTTTTGGTCTAACACCACTTTTTGTCAAACTCTGAAAAAATCTTGCACTTTTCCCCCATTTTTCCTGCTTCTTTCAGCACAAAATGTTCAAATCCTGTCTAATAATATCCCACACATGAATATATACCATGATGAAGAGATAATCAGTGTTCTGCATTTCACTATGCATGTTATAATGTCATAATGCCATACTATAATGTTATAATTTTATGTTCATGTCATAATGCCCGATCAGTATATTTGCTTCTTCATTTTTGAATATAGATGTGTTCATTTGTGTTTTTGACAAATGTGTGTGTGTTTCCAGTAATAACCGGAAAAGTACAACTTCTAAGACTGAAGGTCCAGTTTAATCAGGATGTGGATGATTCTGCAGTAAAGTCGGCAATTTCGGATAAGGTGGGTTTCATCCTCCCCTATTCATATATGTGACATTTTCTCCCTCACTACTGCAGAGTCTTCATTGCACTTGGAAACACAGTCTCTGTCTAATTGCGGTAATACTCTAGATTATTCACTATTAATAATTCTGCTGTTGTGTTCTGCAGATTGAGCCGATGGTCCGTGCTCACGGTGCCATTGCGGTGAGATGGGGAACGGAAATAAATGGACTGGTGTTTAAAAAGATGAAATAATACTACATCTAGAACTCTGCATATATATTATATTTACATGAAATAAATCTTAAACAGAATGTTGTCCGTAAGTTCCTCCTGGTGAGGTTGGAGCTCTAAATTGTATGTTATAGCTTTTTTATAAAGTAATTATTACTTTAATAAACTGGATTTAAATGTAATGATTCTGTTCACATTTATCATCGACTTCCAACCTGTTATTGCTATTTTTGTATAAGTTATCTTAATTTCAGCTCTGGATACAGTTATTAAAGCAGCAAACCCAATGAACCCAATGTCTCAGTTCACTGTAGCAACCACTGCACCAGGGTGTGAATCAGGGTGTCTGCTAAACACTGTAAATGTAAAATGCCATGATAGGTATAATAATGACAAAGTTTTCCCCCCACGAACAAACCTTTATTCAATCAGAGTATCGTGTCTTCTCTGCCCGAGTTGAAAAATTTACCTGTAATACCAGATATGTGACAGCAGATGGAGCCAGTGTTCGGGTTTACAATAAAGACAGCTGTAAGGTGGAAAGTTTGCAAGAAATGTCTAATAGCAGATGTGATTGTGATGTGTGGGAGGAATTTGACAAAAAATAAATAAATAAATATATATATATATATATATATATATATATATATATATATATATATATATATATATATATATATATATATATATATAGTAGTTTGATTATATATATGCATAGTAGTTTGATTTACACCTTGGAAAATTGTCCGAGTGTGTGTGTGTGTGCCCTGCGATGATTTGGCATTCCATGCAGGGTGTGTCCTGCCTTAATGCCCATTAGATGCCTGAGATAGTGTGTATGTGTGTGTGTGTGTGTGTGTGTGTGTGTGTGTGTGTGTGTGTGTGTGTGTGTGTGTGTGTCCTGCGATGGGTTGGCATTCCATCCAGGATGTATCCTGCCTTAGATGCCTGAGATAGGCACAGGCTCCCCGTGACCCGAGGGAAGATCGGGCATGAATATGAATCGGTAGAAAATGAATGAATGAATATATATATATATATATATATATATATATATATATATATATATATATATATATATATATACATTTCATTCATTTTCAGAGTGATTCAAAAGTGTTTGCAGACAGTTTCTTGCCTGTAGATATAGTATGTCATTTCATGCGCCATCTAGTGGATATTCTGCTAAGCGCAAGACGTATGTACTTTCAGGGAAAAAAATGCCTGTAGAACTCAACGGGCAAATAACGGGAAGAAACGCGCATTCTGAATGGAGACATCTGTAGCCCGGCCAACGGCACTAGAAGTCTCATTTGTGGCCCATAGAGCCAGGTCTGTACCATGATGCAGCTGTAGGCCATCCGCAATCCCTCCCTCGTCCACCTCATGGTGCAGGTCTGTTAGGTAAACCTGCCACTCTTAGACACAACACGAAGGCTGATGTTCTCTTTCACAGATGTTTAATGATTCGCGTGGACATCAACATTAATTAAAGAAACAATTAAAGAAAAGAATGAAAGAAACAGGACAAATAAACACATCACATTCAATTAGAAAATACAACACCGAATACAACTTGTAAATAAACTAAATGCTACAATGTACCACATTTGCCTGCCAAGAACGGAGAATAAAACTTTAACCTATATGACTTATAACTGGAACGAGGCAACTTTTCTACCGCAAAATCCTTCTCTTTTTTTCACATGTTCCAAAACCGGAAATAACGTGAACAAAGTCATGATGAAAATAAATAAAACATAACCAAAAACTCTTACAAAGATAAAGTTTAGAAATTATCCTTAGCTTAATCAAATAATTGAAAAATACAAAATACAGTTTGGGGGGCTTAGTGGTTAACACGTTCGCCTCACACCTCCAGGATCCGGGTTCGATTCCCGTCTCGGCCATGTGTGTGTGGAGTTTGCATGTTTTTCCCATGCCTCAGGGGGTTTTTCTCTGGGTTCTCCGGTTTCCTCCCGGTCCAAAAACATGCATGGTAGGTTGATTGGCACCTTGGAAAGTTGTCCCTAGTGTGTGAATGTGTGTGTGTGTGTGTCCTGCAATGGGTTGGCATTCCATCCAGGATGTATCCTGCCTTAGATGCCTGAGATAGGCACAGACTCCCCGTGACCTGAGGGAAGATCGGATAAAGCGGTAGAAGATGAATGAATGAATGAAAATACAGTTTAAGCTATAAAAAGTTAACCGATATAAATGCACAAAAACGCACCAGCGCCATCTCCTGGAAATAGCAAATACGAGTGACTTTAAAGCTTAGGAAGAGTGGTGGAGAGCTACGCTATTTCTAAAGAGGGAAGAAACCACCGATAGATGTGCTTACAGATCCTGAGAGGCAGCGTTAGACCAGGCAGGTGAGGAAGGAGAAAAGGACCCTCTGCCCAGTCCAACTTTGAACCCCATGACCTCATACACCGCTCTGCTTCTGCAGCAGCAGTTCCAGACCCACGAGTAGGCCTCTCCTTAAAGAGTCCCTCTCTTGAGAACCGACCTAGGATGCTCCTTTCCCAAGCAAACAACACATCCGCCTCACCGTAAAATAGTGGGAAGTGACACACAGATGCTTTTATCTTTGCCCCACATTATCCCTTACTTCATTTCTGTTCTCAAGACGACAAACACACATGGAGTGCTTCATCAACAAACAGAATCTAGCCATGGCATGTGCTGTTATACTATCGGGGGAAGGATGCGGCAAAGTGGTGGGTCAGTGGTTAAGGCATTGGTCTTTGTACCAGAATATCGCAGGTTCAAATCCCACCACCACCAACAAGATGACACTAGTGGGCCCTTAAGCAAGGCCCTTAACCCGCAATTTATCAGCTCTAAGTTGGCATTCAAAATGTAATAAGTAGTGTAACTTTTCAATGACTTTCTAAATTAACTAATTACATTTGGTTACTTTTTGATTACTTGCATTTGTCCACTAGGTGGCACTTTAAGTTAACATTGTACGGAAAAAAATTCAAATCCTTGGAAAAAACATTTTTATGACTGATTACACACGGGATTCAGAGCATGTAGAGCATGGAAACATTCCCAGAGCATTACGAGTCTTCATTTTCTTAACTGCATTGCATTGTAGACCCCATAATTCTGTGGGAATCCCTCCGAAGCCTCTCATCTGCATTTACGTGTGTTTTCACTGTAAGGGAAAATTATGTAAAGAGGGTTTTTAGAAAGACGTTTCCCAGAGGAGAAAAACAGACCTTCAGGAAAACTTCAGGTACCCTCTCATATTCACTCTGTAGATCTCACTGTGTGCTGTTCCGTGTACGTTCCTGCGAAGGTCTACATGTCTGTGAAAAGGTATTGGATGTAAAATTCATTTATTGATTAGGACTTCTGAAGGTGCTTCATCGCATCTTTTGTCAGTGGATCCGAATCGCATCCATGATGAAACTTCATCTGTTCCGTCTCCTGTTTTTCACAGGTAAGAACCAGTATGATAAATATGTCCATGTGACACTACAGCATGAGTGACATTAGTAGCTTCTGGTGTAAATAATTAGTAGTCATATCTGTAGCTACTGAAAATGAATTATGGTTTACGTTTATGCTATTCTGCAGACGCCATTATCCAGAGCGAGAAGGTGCTTTGAATCTCTTGATGAATAAATGAGTGTTGGGCCACTTATAATAAAAAATTAATTAATCAATCAATTAATTAATTAAATAAATAAATAAAAAACAGGTCAGTAAAAGGAAAAGTCCTAGTTGAAATGTCTTAGAAAGAGGTACCCGTTACTTCACCCGTTACTTAAAGATGGCCAGTAGGCGCGTTTCCATTACAAATTTGCGCAAGACTTTTGCGATATTTTATAAATGTAAAAAAACTATAAAACGATAATAAAAAACGCGATAAGTCACTTAAAAAATGCCAACAGATATAGGCAGGCTTACTTACTGATATAGGCAGCCAAAGCATTAGGTGTTTTAATTTGTAATCGGAGATGTAGGTGCATTATACAAGCATTAATGGCGAGGCAATACTCCTGTACATTGGCATGGCCACGTATGCGCTTGTTCTGGGAGGCAATAGTGAGCAATAATAAATAATAATAAATATATGAATGAACTATTGATTATGTAAAATGCAAAGGAAACATATGGTATGACCCTATGTTTCTGACGCACAGGAACCATCCACGCTGTCTCTCGTCAGTACCATCTGATCCTCACGGCAAAAACATGGAGCGACGCGAGGACTTACTGCAAGACCACGTACGATGATCTAGCGACTTACGAAACACCTGAGGAAATAAACCAACTCCAGAATATATCGATTAGTCAAAACTGTACATCCCCCACTTGGATTGGTCTTTATGATGATGTCACTAGTTGGCGCTGGTCAATGGGAAACGACCATCTGGGAAGTTTTGTAAATTGGTACTCCACAAATCCAGACAACTGGATGGCAATAGAAAGCTGTGGTGCAACAGATCCAACTGGATGGATGGATGTTTCATGTAGCACATTGTTGACTTTCATTTGCTTTGATGGTAAAAAAAAAAAAAAATTTGGATTATAAATTGGTTTCTATACAATTTAAACCTGCAGAAAGTCTTTTCTTTATTTTCTTAATTGCAATACTGAATCAAATCCTTGAATGTTTTTAAATCGTTACAGGAAGCTACAACGGTACCCGCAGCTATATTTTTATTAATATACAAGTGACGTGGAGCGATGCTCAGAGTTACTGTAGACAACATCACACAGACCTGGCCAGCGCGAGAAACGCAACTGAAAACTCCATTGTCAAATCAAAGGCGACTTATGCAAAAACTTGGTTTGGTTTATTCAGAGATTCCTGGAAGTGGTCCGACCAGACAAACTTCACCTCTGTTCCCTGGCTCACTGGAGAGCCGAACAATATGCTGAAACAGGAAAATTGTGTATATTTTATAAATGGTAAAGCCGGTGACGATCTGTGTTCAAGTCTGCGTCCTTTCTTCTGCGAGTTAGGTGAGAGAAATCTCATTTGCTCACTATTTACATTGTTGTTTGGATGTAAATTTATGTCCATGTCTGTGTTTACCTTCAGTAAAGAGAGAACATGTTCAAATTGTACGACTGAAGATCGTGACCAAGCAGGATGGGAATGATCCTGCACTAAATGCGGCCATTTTGGATAAGGCGAGTCTCGTCTCGTCTGTAAAACGTGAATTTTATGCTTTATTTAAAAAATAATCACTAACAATCCTCATGTTGTGTTGTGCAGATTCAGCAGATGTTCAGTAATCACGGGAACATCACAGTGAGATGGAGACAGCAGTCCGATGGAATGGTGCTCCAAAAGATCGGAGAATATCCTACAGAAATAATACACTGTTAGGTGTCAGTTCAGTGATTTGAGGCATCACACTTAAAGTGTGCTGTTTAGTGTAAAGGAGAATATTGTGAGAATTTAGTACATACCTACTAAATAGATATATAGATAGCTAGCATGTTTGTAGCTCCCAGCATGAATCCTTATTTTATATAAAGTTTGATGGATCTTGTATTGATAATATATTTAAACCATATCCAACGGATCATTCAAATCTCCGGAAATAAATTGGTATGGACTTCCTGATAAACCGGAAAAAAATAAGATGCACAATTTTAAATATTCTAATTGATTAAACAGCGAAGAAATGTTTACCGTTAGCATGCTAATTTGTCTTCTGTAAACTTCTAAACCGGATGTTAACAGGACATGTTTTTTTCTGATTTACCTTTTTGATATCGACCTCCTCCATATTAGGGATGTTATTACTCTTAGTGTCTTTGCATTGTTTGATTGCCATTTTTGGTTATTTCCTGGAATTTTTTTTGCTTCTTCAGATGAAAAATTTCCATGCACATAAAAATACTTTGCATAAGTTTACAGAAACAACAAACACACACAAACAGGCATACAGGCATACACACATACACACGCACACACACACACACATACACACACGCGCGCACACGCACGGGAAACGCTTGAATTCCACACTCAATTATAGCCATTTATTCTAAATTCATTAATACATTTGATTTATTATGGTGCAGTATATATCTGTAACACCCTCTGTCCCAAGCCAAGACACCTGGACATCAGAAGTTTACAATGCTGGTCAATAACTCAAAAAGCACATGTGAATTGATTTTTGAGGGCACCATATATGCACCATATACATCTTAGCAATTAAGAATTTTTTAAATATTCCTTTTGCATATAGAAAATCTGTGCATCTGTGAACATGTTTTCATTTGCAGGAACCAAATAAAAAAATAAAAAATAATTGTTTGGGGCATGTTGTCATGAGATTTGCTTAATGTCGGTGGTAGATTTGGCTATTGAATAGCTACTGCGTAGCTTTGCCACTAGGTGGCACCAAATAATGAAAAAAATCTTTGCGATTTGTTTAGCACAAGCAAGGTACAACACTTTTGTAGGATTTGACCAAGGATTGAGGACATAGAGAGGGATCTACCAAGTTTCATGAAGATATTTCATTGCGTTCAGAACTTATAGCCATTTTTATCAATGTGGCCCCACCTTCTTTGAGATGAGCCATTGCAATGGCTAGTCAAAAGTTCAATGTTTTTGTTGTTAATTATTGATACGTTATGTCTACTGAAC
The DNA here is from genome assembly GCA_030449085.1 of Kryptopterus vitreolus. Taxonomy (NCBI): domain Eukaryota; kingdom Metazoa; phylum Chordata; class Actinopteri; order Siluriformes; family Siluridae; genus Kryptopterus; species Kryptopterus vitreolus. The sequence goes on from JACRUU010000020.1 coordinate 669,879, forward strand.
ATTTCTACACTGTTTTTTTTTTACATTTTTTAACGGAAAAAAACGAACTTTGCAGCATTAAACCATCAATGAGGATTTTCTTTGGTTTGACCCAAGGATTCCTTAAATATAAAAGTTTTGAGCAGTACATATTTACACCCCTTAATAATAATGATAATAATAGTAATAATAATAATAGTAATAATAATATGCATTGTTTGGCTGCCACATTATTGGATGGCGTGTACAAGTCTTTTGGTGCATTTCTGGAAAGGAAATATTCAAATGGAGATCTTCAAAAGGCCGCTAACCATTGGATATATACACAAACGAATGAGGCCTTTAAGGCGTTCTCAATTCGTCATCATCTCCCTGATCTTAGAAAGAAGGCATTTTCCTCTCCTTTGTTTAATTTTTATCCAGGTGACTTGACTAAGCTTTTTGATAGAGGATGAAAAGTCACATCACTTTGAATAATCTCTCCGGTCCAAGAGACAGAGCACAGATTGTTCCCTTCCCTTAAATTCTATTATTTTTATCCATTACATAAACGAATTAACATCCATTACACGTGCTGGATTAATACAATATCATTCAACATTATAAAACATTGCATTATTGTATTATTATAAAATATTATATCAGTAAACTATAGCATTAAAGGTAAAGAAGAAATAGTTCTTTTCCACATTGTCAAGTACAAAAACAGAATTGTCGCTCACATACCGAAATTATCGTTCTCAGGGTTTATTTGCTGCAGAAAAAGCAACGCAAACTCTTTTCACTTAAACGTATAAATGATTGTTGTTGTTTTATCCGCTCCGTGTTAAAGAATAAATATGAATATATAAGTAACAGACCCGGTTGCGTACAACAACATATCCTCAACAATAAGGGAAATGAAGTGTTTTATGACGCTATTTCATTGTATTTATAATATTTATGTTCTGTAAATAGATCTTCTGATTCAGGACAATATCTTTTAAAGACGAAAAAAACTGAACTACTAACTGCGCTGTATCTGTAAAGACCACAATTCTGTGGGAAACCTGCTGAAGCCTGCTGTCTCCATTTACATCTGCTTTTACTGTAAGACTTTAAAGGTAAAGTAGGTAAAGAAGGTTAGGTGGATTTATAAAGGAATTTTCCAGTGGAGAAAATCACTGAGAAGATTTCCCAGCTGTTTGAAGAACACAAGGTCACTGATCGTTTCCTTCATCCCGACGTCAGGTACCCTCTCGTATTCTACTTTACGTATTCTAGTACTAAATACATAATACTTTCAATTTGCAGTATTGATCATTTATTGTTATTATATTATTCACTAGCCCCCTGTATTCTCATGTGTTATCACTTTATTCATCTTCTCTCAGCATTTGTAGATCTCACTGTGGATTGTTCAGTATTTGTTCCTGTGCAAATGTAGTTAAGAAAGAGATGCTAGATGTATATGATTGTACGTATTAGCGATTAGGATATCTGAAGGACCTTAATCGCATCTTTTATCTTTTAACAGTGGATCAGAATCACATCAGTGATGAGCTTTCATTTGTTCCGACTCCTGTTTTTCACAGGTAAGAACCGGTAGGCGCGTTTCCATTAGCAATTTGCGCAAAACTTTTGCAATATTTTCTAAATGTCGCTATGATAGCCGCTGCGATACGACATTGTTTCCATGAACCAAATCATGCGACTCAAACTCAAAAAAATAAGTCATTTTAAAAAATGGAGACAGATATCGGCAGGCTTACTAATATCGAGTAGCGCGTTAGCTGTTTTTATTTGTAATCTGAGACGTAGGCGCGTTATACAAGCATGAATGGCGAGGCGATCCCTCTATACTTGGGAGAGGCCACATATGCACTTGTTCCTGGAGGCGATAGAGCGCGATTTCACAGAGGACCTATGGATTCAGACTTTACGGATGAAAGCGTCCACTTTTTTTTGAGCTGTGCTGTAGAACCTGCAACATCATGCCCAAGGCAAGGCAATGTATATCATGTAACCTGTAATTGCGAAAAAAAAGTTTCCTTTGCAGTTTTGTACAGAAATTATTCCTTTTTCACATTGCAGCATGTGTGCTTTTGATGCGTTTCCATTAGCCATGTTTTAATTTCGCTATTTAAATTTGCTAATACAATTTTTAAGGGTAATGGAAACGCGCTTAGTGTGATAAATATGTCCGTGCGACACGGTGTTAGCGATATTAGCAATAATTAGAAGTCGTATCAAAGTGAGTCAAGGTTTAAATACAGTCATGTGAAAGAAGACGTACTTTCTTTCGAAAACATTATGTATACAACCAATATCTATAAACCTTCATATGAATTAATATGACCCCTATATATAATTGTATGCTCTGATGCACAGGAACCATCCACGCTGTCTCGCGTAAGTACCATCTGATCCTCACGGAGAAAACATGGAGCGACGCGCAGACTTACTGCAGGGCCACGTACACCGATCTAGCTACTTACGAAACGCCCGATGAAATAAACCAACTCCAGAATATAGCGAATAGTCAAAGCTGTACATCCCCTACTTGGATTGGACTTTATGATGATGTCACCAGTTGGCGCTGGTCAATGGGAAATGAGCGTCTGGGAAGTTTTACTGTTTGGACTTTCACAAATCCGGACAACTGGATGGCAATGGAAAGCTGTGGTGTGATTGATTCAAATGGCTGGGCTGATGTTCCATGTGCATCATCTTACACTTTCATCTGCTATGATGGTAAAAAAAAAAAAAAATGCTTATGGTTCCTGTACCGTTTAAACGTTGAATTGTTCTTGTGACATTAAATGATTCCTTTCTGAATCAAATCCTTGAATGTTTTTAAATCGTTACAGGAAACTACACTGGTACCAGCAGCTATATTTTTATTAATATACAAGTGACGTGGGGCGAGGCTCAGAGTTACTGTAGACAACATCACACAGACCTGGCCAGCGCGAGAAACGCAACTGAAAACTCCATTGTCATGTCAACGATAATTTCTGGATATAATTGGTTTGGTTTATTCAGAGATTCCTGGAAGTGGTCTGACCAGACAAACTTCACCTCTGTTCTCTGGCGCTCTGGAGACCCGAACAATATCCTCAATGAGGAAAATTGTGTATTTTTTTTAAATGGTGAGACCGCTGACGATCAGTGTTCAATTCTGCGTCCTTTCTTCTGCGAGTCAGGTGAGAGAAATCTCAGTTGCTAACTATTTACATTGTTGTTTGGATGTCAATATAAGTGTGTGTGTATGTGTGTGTGTTTTTTACCTTCAGTAATCACAGGACAGAAACAAATTGTACGACTGGAGATCGAGACCAATCAGGACGCCAATGACCCGGCCGTAATGGCGGCCATTTTGGATAAGGCGAGTCTCATCCTGCTTTATAAAACACCTTGTTTAGTGTGCTGTAGCCGGAACCCGAGTCTTTATCAAGCTGTAATGCTCTATGCTTTATTGTAATAGTAATCACTCATAATCCTCCTGTTGTGTTGTGCAGATTCAGCAGATGTTCAGCAATCACGGGAACATCGCCGTGAGCTACAGACAGCAGTCCGGTGGGCCGGTGTTCAAAAAGATCAACAAAAGAAATCAAGAAATAACACACTGTTAGATATGTTACATCGCTTTGAATCGTAACGCCACTCTTTTTGTTTGTTTATAATTTAAATACGGGTTGTGCTTACCGCATGGCGCATGGAAAAATATACTACATCTACAGGCCTGAAATTGCCCTAATCTTTAATCGCCTTAAAGTGTTGTTGATAATGAGAAAACATTCACAGTAAAATCAATATTAAATATTACAAGACTCATTTCTGTGGTAATATGGAGATAGGAAAATCGATGCACAACAGTGCATTCCTTTAAACAAGCGGTTCATTGTTAGACTTGTAAACAATCCATTGCGCTAGGACTTTTCATTTATTAGATTCAATAATGTAACTATACATTAGCCCGATTCAATCACAATCTCATTCTTTTAATTCATTTGTTTGTTTGTTTGTTTTTTGTTTGTTTATTCACATTTATCGCTCGTGCATGTAAAAAGCCGAATCGCAAGAGAGAATTAAGTGTATAATAAGTTCAAATATATCAGAATGTATGGCTGAGTCAAAAAAATACCCAGATCTTTTTGAATTTTGATAAATAATTGAAGAAAAATGTTCTTATTAATAAGACGCCATAAAATTTGTCAAGTGCTTATCATTTTACTTTTCTAATGGTAATTTTGAACATTATTTAATGCAATCAATAGACAAAACGTCTCACTATTCTTTTTTATTGGAGGCAAAATCCGGAGCTGTACATTTTATTCATTTTTTAGAAACAGACATGGGGGCAAAGACTTTTTATTCCAAGAAAGTTGTGTGGACAACAAAAGAAGGGTAAGAATGCATTTTAATATACTTATTTTGGTTGCCTGTTTTTCCATTCACTTCATTTCAGATGCCTCCTTGTTGTACTTGTGTTTTATACTGTTTTTCAACCCCCCCCCCAAAAAAAAGCCATAGATTGCATTTGTATATATTGATGAATAGGATGATATGATGAAATAATAAGGTCGGATTTTGCTTTGATAACAAGTTACACCCTAAAATCACAGTTGTAAAAAATTCAGCCGCAAATGTTACAATGGACCTCGTTAAATTCTGGGTGGGGAAAACTTGTCAAAGGTGGTTTTCATATTTAAAGCATATTTAAAGTTTTCATACCTATCACTGAATGCTTTGTGAATTAAAAGTGAGAAACGGCCGATAATTCAAACAAAAACTCTCTAGCTGTAGTCTGTTTGTATGTCTTCTGTTGCAATAACATTAGTAGCATCATTTTAAGAGGCAAAATTATGTAGTATTTGTAAAGTAAATATACTAGTGTACTGTTTTACATAAAGATGTCAATATTTTTATTCAAATGGACATTTACAGTTAATTTTTCATTATTAGTAATGTGCATTTTAATGGTAGAATGTTATACTTGATGAATTTATGACTGTTAGGTATAAAAGCACAAACCCAAGCTTGTTTGTTATTTCTCTTACAAATGACAATAAAAATGTGAACATAACAAATAAAATGTCTTTTGTGACATATTCCTAAAGAATTTTTAGTTATTACGTTTTTATGTGCGTTTGTTTGTTATTTTTGCGTTATTTGGTTGTTATTCTTTTATACCCAGTGCATCTGATTAAAAGTTCCTAAATCAGATTTTGCTGACGGAAATTGTGTCAGCCCCGTCGCAGGGCACGCAGCTTGGTTTCCGACCAACCGAGGAGAGGTTTAAACCAAGTCGTTTCTATTTAATGTGATCAAAACCTTTTTTTTATATATATATCGATTTTATTTATTTCTAAACTATTAATTCATAAATTAATATGTTTCCCGGCGCCCCTGCCAGCCGATCTAGAAATTAGCCGTTTCTCACCATGTTAAATTTCTGTGAAAAATACTGATCCCAGTCTAGCAGTTAGAAGCAGATCTCTGAATAAGTACTTAGAAGCACGCTGATGGTTTGAGTGAAAATATTCACTATATAAATTATTCATAACTATATATATCATTATTCTAAACTATATAAATATTCATATATAAAAATATATAAAAATAATAAATATTTATAATTTAGATAATAGATCTATATATCATTATATTACCAATATTACCAATAAGCAGTTGGAAAGTACGGGTGGAAGCCTACTCTCTGTTTCGCATAAGCCGAAATGTAAAATCATTTTCCATTTACATCTGCTTTTATATTAGACTTTATTGGAAACTAGGTAAATAAGTTCAGGTGTTCCAAGGAGAAAACTGTGTTGTGTGTTTGCAAATGGTGTGTGACTGCTGATGTTGGTGTGTGTGTGTGTGCTCATATATATATAACTTATATTATATATATATATATATATAGATATATATATATATATATATATATATATATATATATATATATATATATATATATATATATATATATTCATTCATTCATCTTCTACCGCTATATCCGATCTTCCCTCGGGTCACGGAGAGCCTGTACCTATCTCAGGCGTCTATGGGCATTAAGGCAGGATACACCCTGGAAGGAATGGCAACTTATCACAGGGCACACACACACACACACACATTTCACACACATACATGCTCACAAACTAGGGACAATTTTCCAAGGTGCCAATCAACCTACCATGCATGTTTTTGGACTGGGAGGAAACCGGAGAATCCGGAGAAAAACCCCCTGAGGCACGGGGAGAACATGCAAGCTCCACACACACATGGCCGAGATGGGAATAGAACCCGGACCCTATATATATATATATATATATATGTATGTATGTATGTATGTATGTATGCATGTATGTATACAGTATACAGTGAAATGGAACGTTTCCCCAGAACCAGGGTGCTATGACCGACAACATAAATGAACAGGACTGTATATAATTCTAAACTAAAACAGAGAGGGAAAAAATAGAAAAACTAATTAGGAAAAAAAGGGAGGCGGGATTGGAAGACAATACAATAAACACTACACAGTAGCGGCAACCGTGTTGTATACATTGTGCAAAAAAAGGATTGTTCCTACGCAGTAAAATATAAATAGTTTTATTTTTAAACAAATGAGCACTCAGAGGTATGAGTATGCAAATGAGCAAATTGTGCAGACAGCTTTTTTTGGTTTTGTTGTTGTCCATCAAGAGTATATGTGAGTGTGTTGAGGACCGAACATCATCATCATCATCATCATTCCCCGTGTCTAACGGAGTGCCACCACATTCAAACTTCTCCCTCGTCTGCATGAGGGTGAAGCAAAACAATTTTGAATAAATGCACTACGATTTGCATAGGGAAAGTAGCGTCTTCAGGGATCAAAACAGAAAAGGTCATTGCTTGATGGGACAGGTGTAGTCAGGGGCGGCCCGGGCTCTGTCGTTGTCCTAGGCGGGGGTTGTTTTTTCCGCCACCCACCTTTTAAAAATTCAGCAAATGTAGATTTTTCAAAACTTTACTAGAAAATGTTTGTAGAATGTTTTTCGATTGAATATTGCACTGCATATAGTTACGGGTTATTGTTATTTTGTCGTTGTGTATTTGTCCTGCACTGTCACGTGTTGTGTCTGCACTGTTTTGTTTTTGCGCTGTTTGCACCAGATTGCAAACGATGCACTTTGTTTGGCCCTGTGTTTCGGATGTTGTGCTCTGAATATTTTGTTTTATGTAGCACCAACACATTACGTGTTTCAAGCTTCTGTACTAGTTCTCTATTCTTTCATTCATTCATTCATCTTCTACCGCTATATCCGATCTTCCCTCGGGTCACGGGGAGTCTGTGCCTATCTCAGGCGTCTATGGGCATTAAGGCAGGATACACCCTGGATGGAATGCAAACCCATCGCAGGGCACACACACACACATTCATACACGAGGGACAATTTTCCAAGGTGCCAATCTACTTACCGTGCATGTTTTTGGACCGGGGGAAACCGGAGAACCCGGAGAAAAAACCCCGGAGGCACGGGGAGAACATGCAAACTCCACACACACATGGCCGAGACGGGAATCGAACCCAGACCCTGGCAGTGTGAGGCGAACGTGCTAACCACGAAGCCACCGTGCCCCTCTCCATTCTGTGTTTTTGTGAATATTGTAATCATTGAATATTGTTATCTTCGGTTCATGGCGAATCTTTTATTCCTGGGTTAATCCTCTGCTCACATGAATTCCCTAATGTGTGTCTATGGGATTGCTGTAATCCAATGTCTACATGAAGAATCATTACCGTTCAGGGAAATAAGGTTTTTGTGAAAACTACAGATTGGAGTGTCTGCTGTTCATGTGAATTCATGTGAACAGTGTTATTCTGTGTTCAGAAAAATACTGTTCTCGTTCCTTCAGGTGGATTCTCTTCACGTTAGCAGAGACGGCAGCTTAAAACTCAAAGACTGCAATACCAGATGCTTGCCAGAAGGTGGAGCCCGTGTTTAGGTTTGAAAGATCGCTGTAAGGTGGAGAGTTTGTGAGCAGATTGTCTGCGTGTGTGCGCGTGTTTTTTTTTCTGAAATACAAACAAGGTACACATTTTATCGTTATTATCTTTATTTTATCTTTATTTTTATACACAAATGTATTAAAATCTCAATATTGAATATATTATACAGACTAAACATTTCAGTATAAACTGAGCACAGTCAGACTCCACAGTGGAAAAACACGTGTGTGTGTGTGTGTGTGTGTGTGTGTAGATTATTACACCCGGGAAAGATGGAGTAAAATAATAGATAAATACTGTCTATATCGTGGAGTACAAAGTGTTAAACAGTTTGGAGAGGTGAAGAAACGAGAGCTAATCGGTGCTACGCTACGGCTTTGTAATATATTAAACCTTTTGACGCGGAGATGATTTTCGTTACGAGGGCAATAAGCAGAAAGTTCTTTAACCGATTCCATTAGAAGGAATGGGTTAAAGGTCTGAGTGTGACGCAGAGGTGACGTTCCTCTTGGTTTAGTTTTGCCGAATCTTTTTTTTCCATCTCTTTATCAGAAAGCGTAGATCGTCTACAGCGTCTTCCGCGACAGGAACCACACCTTCATCGGCTCCTTTTTCCCCTTCATGGTCACGGGTCCTCGGAACTCCAGGTGGAACTGGACGTCTGCGTTTTCCCCAGACTGCAAACACCTGAGGAGGAAACAACAATAACAACAAAAATGAAGTTCAAGTTCAGGACGTCTGTAGCGACAGGAAGTGGATGTGCGAGGAGAAAAGGAACAGAATGATTGACAAAGTCTGATTTATCTTCATCCCACTATCCCCATTCGAATTAACACCAAAGTAGTTCAACCGTTGTTTCATCAGACCAGAAGACAACCCCCCCCCCCCCCCCCCCCCCCCCCCCCCCCCCACACACACACACACACAAATACACACATGATTTATGGGGGACCGAAGGAATCTTGATGATGCAATTGAGATAGAATTTTCTTTCTGGCTGTAACAACCTCCTGTACTTCCGTCAGGGTTCCTGTGGGTCTCTTGATAGTCATTATGATAAGCTTCATCCTTAACGTCTCATTAGCTTTCATCAGTCTCAAGTGTGCTACAATTTCTTTTTTACATGATCATTCATTTTACTTTATATTATATATATATATATATATATATATATATATATATATATATATATATATATATATATATATATATAGCATGACTGTGGTGAACCGCAGGTGTTTATGTGTGTGTGTTAGTGTGAGTGAAATTATTTGGAGGTCAGTAGGGTGGTGAATGTGTGTGAAATGTGTGTGTGCGTGTGTGTGTTAGTGTGAGTGTGTATGTGAGTGATGTGGAGGTCGTAGATCATGTGTCGTAGATAGTAGTGTGGTGAACCTTAAGAAGGTGTGTGTGTGTGTGTGTGTGTGTGTGTGTGTGTGTGTGTGTGTGTGTGTGAATTAAATTGGAGGTCAGGACTGTGGTGAACGTTACACAGTTGTGTGTGTGTGTGTGCGCATTAAGTAAAGTGGAGGTCCGAAGTGTTGTAAATATTACACAGGTGTGTGTGCGTGTTAGTGTGCATGAAGTAAAGTGGAGGTCAGACGTGTGGTAAATATAACATAAGTGTGTGCCTGTGTGTGTGTGTGTGTTAGTGTGAGTGTATATGAAGTGATGTGGAGGTCGGGATTGTGATGAAATTTACACAGGTGTGTGTGTGTGTGTGTGTGTGTGTGTGTGTGTGTGTGTAAGTGTGCATGAAGTAAAAACATGAAGTAAAGTGGAGGTCAGAAGTGTTGGTTTAAAAATATTGCACAGGTGTGTGTGTGTTAGTGTGAGTATGTATGAAGTAAAGTGGAGGTCAGTATTGTGGTGAACGTTACACAGGTGTGTGTGTGTGTGTTTGAACGTGAGTGTGTATGACGCGGTCGGGAGTGTGATGAACGTTACACAGGTGTGTGTGTGTGTGTGTGTGTGTGTGTGTGTGTGTGTGTTGACCTGTAGGTGTACTCGGACACGTTGATCCTCCCTTTCTCTCCCGTAGTCTCCGTGCGGCTCGTCAGGTTCACCGTGTTGCCGAACAGGCAGTAGCGCGGCATCCTCTGACCTATGACCCCGGTCACCACCTCTCCAGTGTGGATGCCGATGGTGATCTGAGGAACGCGAGCAGATGTGCACATGTGCTCGCAGCTAATCAGGAATTTTGCTGCTCTCATAAGAATCTGCACTGCTATAAAACCACATTTCTCCTTTAAAGGCTGTATGTTCACAGAGGACTTGATCATTTATCATCCTGACCTTCACATGACCTCTACAAAGTCTTGTTTTTTTTTCCCCCTGCTCTAAATATGGTTCTGTTCTACAACACTAAACCTCAAGAGAACCTCACGCGAATGAGCTTCAACATTGAACCGGCGAAGATTTTTATTTATTTATTTGTTTGTTTTGTTTGGAAACATCTCACACCATCTGCCACAGAGGTGGAGCTTCTACCTGCACGGGTTCCTCGTCCACTTTCACCTGCCCCGCAATCTCCATCATGTCCAGTGCCAGGTGGCAGATGGACTTGGCGTGATGAGTGCAGGGTTCTGGAAGTCCACTCACCGTCATGTACTTATCACCAACAGTCTCCACCTGTCACAAAACAAACAAACAAACAAATAAAATAACGAGTACAGAAAAACAAAAGATAAGTCTGATAAGTTTGTGTGTGTGTGTGTGCGTGTGAGACGAGAGATTCAGTGTAGTGTTGTTCTCCCCTACACTACACTGCAGACATTACACACACACACACACACACACGCACACACACATTGTGAAGTTGGTCAGAGTGTGGAAAGTTGCAGGACCACCAACAGGGTCTAAAGTAAATATTCCTTTTTTTAGAGTAGTGAAATCGAAGCGTCCGTTTAGGTCTGGTGGTGTCGAGTGCATTCCTGTCTGAAAGGTTGGAGTGTAAATCAGGAGGCCATCGTTCTGTACAAACAAACCCACTGTCTGGTTTCACTGTAGAAGAGCATCAGCACGCTTTCTAACACACATCAGAACCACCAACAGCATCCGAGCCATGTGTGCTCACCGGCGCCATTATTAATGAAGAAGGTGAAGATGTGGTGATGTTGAAGATGTGATGAAGACGCAGTGAAGATGAAGATGTGGTGATGTTAAAGATGAAGATCTGGTGGTGTTAAAGATGTGATGAAGATGTGGTGATGTTAAAGATGTGATGAAGATGCAGTGAAGATGAGGATGTGGTGATGATGAAGATGCAGATGTGGTGATGTTGAAGATGCAGTGAAGATGAAGATAGAGTGAAGATGAAGTTGTGGTGATGATGAAGATGCAGATGTGGTGATGTTGAAGATGCAGTGAAGATGAAGATGATGATGTGATGAAGATGCAGTGAAGATGAAGTTGTGGTGAAGATGAAGCTGTGATGAATATGTGATGGAGATGTGTTGATGGTCAAAATGAAGATGATGTGAAGATGAAGATGTAATGTGTTGAAGAAGAAGATGTGGTGAAGAAGATGTGATGAAGATGAAAATGTGATGAAGATGTGATGCTAAAGATGTGGTGGAGATCAACATGTGGTGAAGTTGAAGATGTGATGAATATGTGGTGAAGACGAAGATATAATGGTGAAGGTGAAGATGTGATGCTGAAGATGCGATGAAGATGTGACGTGATAAATATGTGGTAAAGATGACGGTTGGAGTAAAAGGTGGTAAAAGAGCAGTCGTGACCCATGAGCCCGCATTACGTGACGATGGATGTGCAGGTTGAACCGGGACCTTTGCGACTCACCTTGTAGACGTAGGGATTCTTGCGCGAGTCGGTCAGAATGTCAAACTTGGTGTAGATGTCATTGAGGAGGTTGACGATTTTGATGGCGCCCTCGGCTGAGGCGTGTTTGCTGCAGAAGGCGTTGAATCCCACAATGCCGCTGAACAGGATGGTGACGTTGTCGTAGCGTTTCGCCGGAACGGGCCGTTTGTGTCTCAGCTCGTTAGCCACCGACGGTGGGAGAACCGAGTACAACAACCTGCAACACACAAACCACCCATGAAAATCATCTCCATCCTACATCCTTTCCATCATAATACCACGATTTTACTTTGTCAGCTGATATTTGGTGATATTTCCTAACATGGACATGGATCTCATTATCCTAATGATCCTGATTGATTGGTGTTTGTGTACGTTTCTTTTTTTCTTCACATCTGCTTCATGCTGATACAAGCTGAACGTATTCCAGAAATAACCTCCAAGCCTTTCGGCCGTGGTGATGAAGTGAGGAGCTGCAGCCTGACGTTCCTCGGCTCGTTCTCTCTACATGTTTGTGTTTGGTGATTTGAGGACAGCAGCGTGGTCACACACTCGCGCGTATATTAGCGCCTTATGATAAAAAAGGGGGGGGACAGGTTGCTATGGAAACCGTAGCAGGTCAGCTTGTTAGTCTGAAACGTCCAAAATGCATTACATAATGAGACGGATTTTCAGTGGAGACCAGGAACATTTCAACAATCCACATCTTCGCCTGAATACAAATCAGATACCAGATATCATCTCCGACCCAGTTTATCCTTTTATACACACACACACACACACACACACACACACACACAGACAGACATACACACACACACACACACACACACATATATGTGTGTGTGTGTGTGTGTGTGTGTGAAAAATCACACTATTAATATATATATCTTCACAAACCACCATCTCCTCAAACACCATCATCTCCGTACACACCATCATGTCCTCACAAAGCAGCATCTCCTCAAACACCATCATGTCCTCACAAGCCACCATCTCCTCACACACCATCACCTCCTCACACCACCATCATGTCCTCACAAACCACCGTCTCCTCAAACACCTCCTCAAACACCATCATGTCCTCACAAAGCAACATCTCCTCAAACACCAACATCTCCTCACACACCATCATCTCCTCACAAACCATCATGTTCTCACACACCATCATGTCCTCACAAACCATCATGTCCTCACAAACCACCGTCTCCTCAAACACCATCACCTCCTCAAACACCATCATGTCCTCACAAAGCAACATCTCAAACACCATCTCCTCAAACACCATCATCTCCTCATACACCATCACCTCCTCAAACACCACCATCTCCCCACACACCACCATGTCCTCAAAAAAGAACACCTCCTCAAACACCATCACTTCCTCAAACACCATCATGTCCTCACAAACCACCACCTCCTCAAACACCATCTTCTCCTCAAACGCCATCATCTCCTCGCACACCATGTGTAGAACTGACCTGTCTGTCTTCTTCTTCTCGTCCTCCAGTGCTCGGAGTGTGTGCTGCAGGCGATCGGTGAGGATCTCCAGCTCCTGAGTGAGCTTATACTCCTCTCTGAACTGTTCTCCTAACAGCACCAGGTCTCGCGTAGCATCGTGGAGAGGGATGTCACTCAGGTACAGTCCTCTCCTGGTCAGATCATCCAGGTTCATGACACTGATACCAAAACACACACACAAACACACTTCAGTTAACTTTAATCAGTTCTCCCTTAATCGTGAAGAGAATTCAATTCAGTAATGAGGATAAAGAGGAGAAGAACCTGGGGGAGCAGAGGAACAGGATGTTCTCCGTCTCAGGGAGAGAAATCATCTGGCCTTTAAGCCTGAGGCAGCTAATCTCTGTTCCTGTCAGCTCATCCTCACACTCAGCACTCTCTACATTCAGCAGACCTTCCTACAGAGGATAAACACACACACACACACACACACACACACACACATATATATACATATACACAGACACACATGAGCACATATACCGTCCATACTTTACATTGTGTATGCCACACCCCTACATCGTCTAGACCACACCCACCTTGCTCCGGAGCACAAACACAGTGTTGATGTGTGACAAGATGCCATGGAAACTGAAATCGATGTGCGGCCGCACCAGAGAGAACACTGAGGGCAAACTACACACACCTGGCTGGAGCTGTGATACACAACACACAGACACACACGTTCCTAAATTCTGGATAAACACATGAATAAATGCCAGGCAGTGTGTGAGATCTAACTCTTTATATTAGCTATATGTGTTTATAAATATTTATATATATGTGTGTGTGTGTGTGTTTGTGTGTGTGTGTCAATACTTGATCCTGACCTGTGGTAGCACCCTGAAGATGGCGTTTCCACACTGTGTGAGGACCAGGTCTTTATCGAACATCAGGTGGAACGGGAAAGCCTTGCAGAACGTGTACGGACTGATGCGGGTCTCCTGAGTTCCGTTCTCCTCAAAGCCATCCAGGTCTTCATAAAACTCCTCCTCCTCCGAGTCCTTCTCCTCGATCAGGAACTTAATGTGATCACACTCCTCGCTCTTCTGTTGGACCACCTGCACGTTCAACCACACGACAGCCTTGCCTTAGCACTGCGAGCGTGCGCGCGCGTGTGTGTGTGTGTGTGTGTGTGTGTGTGAAATCTGAGATAAAAAAAACCCTAAATTTTAAAACACAAATTGGACCAACGTGAAAAAAAATCACAGTGATAATAATAATAATAATAATAATAATGTGTTTTGGTTACACAACCAAACCTTATCGAATCCCACCCTCACAATCTGATCTAATCTAATGTAATTGTGCTGTATTTCAAATTCATCGCATCTAGTCTAATGTAATCTGTCTAATCTGATGGGATCTGATGGGATTAGTGAGTTGGTCGGCAGTGGATTGATGATCGGATCGGATGATTGGATATTTGATGATGATGTAATTCCAGGGGCAGGTTTATTCCACCCACACTAAACGACTCAACCCCGTGCTAATACGCCACAATACACACAAAGCACTAAATAATAGCCGTGTGTCTGTGTGTGTTTTGCTCATATCCAGACCATTTTCTCTGACGTCAATCCAGCATGTCGTGTCTCTGTGGTCGCCATGACAACTGTGGCTAATGTTTTATCACCCACAGGAGTGTTAGATTTGGAGGTTCTGTCGATTCTGTTCGCTCATTTCACAATGATGTCTGTGTGTGTGTATGTCTATGTCTGTGTGTGTGTGTGTGTGAAGAGCAGTATGGGGTTTGATTAGTTTTTCCTTTTTTTCTCTGCACAATAAACAAGTGACTGGGGAATAAGCTCTTATCTGAGAATTTCCTCACCCTCTTGTTTATCAACATACGCACACTCTGATCTTCCATCACGAATTATTGGGTATCAGGGAAATTAGTGTGTGTCTGTGTGTGTGTGTGTTTGTGTGTGTGTGTGTGTACGTGTTAGAGTATCAGAATTTCCTCCAATAATATTTACGTTCCTTTAAATACCCATATATATATATTTTGAGATATCGTTGCCCGGTTGCTATGACGACGTGAACCCGAACTACCACGAGCCAATGGTAGCGCAAGAGGCGACACCTACAGAATGGGGATCGGACGGATAGCAAGCCGTAATGGAGGTCCAGAAATGAACGCGCACACCACAGAGCCCTAGAGAAAGAGCAAATGCTCCAACACCCCAATGTTCTGGCCTACACCTGGTCACCTGGATGTAGACCTGGCAACCCCGGATCCGATATTAAGATTATTAATCAGGGGAATAAACAGTGAAGGGTATTATGCATGTTAATGTTAGTGACAAGCTCTTGTTCAACCTCCAGAGAAGCAAGTTTACTTTGATAACAAAAGCCTGAGATCATAAAGGCGAGAGCGGGACCTTCATGTCGATCTCGGTGCCGTGGATCTGCTGGGCGACGGTCTTGATGATGCCGATGACGATGTCCTGCAGGCCCTCCCTCTCCGAGTAATAGTGCAGGATGAGGCTGTTTCCCTTCTCTGCGTCGGTGCAGCGGAACGAGGGAGCGCGCATGCCGGGGTAGATGGTCCCCAGGTGGTCGTGAAGAGCATCCAGGTTCTGTTAAAGAAGAAGATCTGTCTTTCCATTTCTAAGGTTCCAGCCTCATACATGTGTTAAAGAAAGAACTGATATAACTGATATTCTCTGGACAAAATATTGGCACCCCCCCACACACACATACACACGACTCCCCCACCGTCCCAGTGTATTAGGGTCTACTTTCTCTTCATGGGTGCCAATACTTTACACAGACTTTACTGTACACAAGGCATTTTCTGTGTGCACACAGTGGGAAGACAAACGCAAGCATACACACACACACACACAAACACACACAAAAGACGCTTCATAGAAACCTGTATTTGACCTGCAGGAATTCCCGAACATTGGATCCGAGTACTCGTAGGATCGTGTCGTAGCCGGATTCCTGACAGAACTCGAAGAACATCTTCCCAAACATCTGGAGAATGTCTCCGGCGTTCATTTCTGTGCCAGAAAACATCGCGCTCAAGCACCACAATCGCCACAGCAAAATCACAATTTACCTTCATTCGGCTGTTATGATAGATAAATAAATAAATAAAATTATTTTTTTTTTATTGTCAGTAGTAGCAGTAGTAGTAGTTGTTGTACTAGAATTAATTATAAGAATATAATAATAATAATAATAATATGAAATAATGTTTGTGTACAACTAACATTTTTGTATAATTTTTTTATGTGCGTTGTCGTGTTGTGAAGTCTAGCATTGTGTTGTGCCACAACATGTTGTGCAGTGTTGTTTTGTGCAGCATTGTACATTGCTCTATAGTGCAGTGTAGTGTTGTACTGTGTTGTGTAGTGTTGTGTTGTACAGCATGGTGCATGGTTCTGAAGTGCAGTGCTGTATTGTACGGTGTGTTGTGTTGTGCATTGGGGTGTTGTGCAGAATTGTGCTGCCGTGTGTGGTGTTGTGTTGTGCAGCATGGTTCTGAAGTGCAGTGCTGTATTGTACGGTGTGTTGTGTTGTGCATTGGGGTGTTGTGCAGAATTGTGCTGCCGTGTGTGGTGTTGTGTTGTGCAGCATGGTGCATGGTTCTGCAGTGCAGTTATATGTTGTACGGTGTGTTGTGTTGTGCACTGGGGTGTTGTGCAGCATTGTGCAGCCGTGTGTGTTCTTGTGTTGTGCAACATGGTGCATGGTTCTGCAGTGCAGTTCTGTGTTGTACGGTGTGTTGTTTTGTGCACTGGGCTGTTGTGCAGAATTGTGCTGTTGTGTTTGGTGTTGTGTTGTGCAGCATGGTGCATGGTTCTGCAGTGCGGTGCCGTACAGTGTCGTGTTGTGCAGCACTTTGCAGTGCATTGTTGTGTTGTGCATTATTGTGTAGTGCATTGTTGCGTTGCGCAGCTTTGTCTTATGTTGCATAGCATTGCACTGTGCTGTGCAGCGTTGTGTTGACTCGTGCAGTGTTGCGTTGTACAACATTGTGTAGCGTTGTGTTGACTTGGTTACGGAAGTACTGGTCGTTGTGGTACTCACTCAGCACTTTGCTTGCCGCAGCCACCAGGTCATACGTTTTGGCGTCTTCGTAGATGATCCGGACCAAGAACTGTCCCTCCACGTCCACCTGCGCCTCACGCCTGACCCAAAACACGACACACACACACACACAAAAACACACACTGAGCAGGTGGAAGTGGGCGTGGCCAAGATAGAGAAACTGAGTAATGTTCCTAGTTTTATTCATGAGTGTGTTACAGAGAGGATGAAAGGGATGAGAGAGGTAGGTGTGTGAGCGCGCGCCTGTGCGTGTGTGTGTGTGTGTGTGTGTGTGTGTGTGTGTTGCAGGGCTGAAAAGCAAAAGCGACCTTGAGAAAATAAATCTGTCCTTTGTTTGTTAGAACCTGTCACCTGCCTCCAGTTTCCTCTTCCGTAAGTCAGAAGCTTCTCCGCACACTAAACATGCGGCACACAAGAACATGCGGCACAGCACAAAAATAGCACAGATCTCATGAGCACACGGCATTCCACACACAGAACCACACAAACCATGGCACCTTAACATCCCCAAAGTTCCAACAAAAAAAAAACACACACACATACAACGAATCAGGAAGTTACATCACATTTACATACACTCTAATAAAAGCTCGCCCAAGAACACTACTGGGGGAAGGAGAACATTTATCCTGTGTGTGTGTGTGTGTGTGTGTGTGTGTGTGTGTGTGTGTGTGTGTGTGTGTGTGTGTGTGTGTGTGTGTGTGTGTTGAACTTGACTGTCCATGACACTGAACATCTGGACCCCTTAGAATGAACTCATTTGGTGGGAAAAAAGCACGAATGTCATGTCATCTGATGTCATGTGGAGATGTCTGTATCCCATGCAGCAGAGGGCAGAGATCGATCAAACCCATTCAGAATCAGCAACCGAATGCAGACTATACAAGATAATGCATACTATACAAGACAATACAGACTATACAAGACAATACAGACTATACAAGACAATAAAGACTATACATGACAACGCACACTATACAAGATAATGCATACTATACAAGACAATACAGACTATACAAAACAATGCAGACTATACATGACAACACACACTATACAAAACAACACAGACTATACACACACTATACAACTGACTATACACAGACTATACAAGACACAGACTATACAAGACAACAAGACAGACTATACAAGATAATACAGACTATACAAGTTGACACAGACTATGCAAGACACTATACAAGACAACGCAGATTATAGAAGAAAATACAGTCTATACAAGTTAACACAGAGTATACAAGACAACACAGACTATACAAGACATTAAAAACTATATAAGATAACACATAATATACAAGACAACAGAGACTATACAAGACAACACAGACTATACAAGACAACGCAGACAATACAGATTATACAAGACAACGCACACTATACAAGACAACGCAGACAATACAGATTATACAAGACAACGCACACTATACAAGACAATACAGACTATACAATACAACGTAACTATACAAGACAATGCAGACAAAACACAGACTATACAAGACAACACGGCAACAAAGATTCATACTCAACAACACAGAGACAACACAATATATGTGCAAGACAATATAGACTATACAAGACTATACATCTTGAATATGATCACAATATACAGAGTATATGGCAGATCAGTAAAGTAGATAAAGTGTGAGAGTGCATGCTAGTGCAAATAGCGGTAGTGTGCATTCATTACAGAACAGAACTCCAGTAGTGTAGAGGACACCAGGAGAACAATTCGATAAGACGATTTTGGAGTGATATAAACACAAAGCCGAACACTTTTCAGCACGTTTCCTCCAAAACACACACACACACACACACACACATACACATATACACACAGAGAGTGATTCCTGCTCAGGATGGAGATTCCACAGCAGATTATCAGTGGAAAACCGTGTATAATGAGAGTGTTGTTGTGAAGATGAAATCAGAGTTTATAGTGTAAACAAAATAAACAAGAAAAAAGATAATTTTTTTCATTATTTTAAAAATTCAAAAATCTACAGGAATACAATCAGTATTTCCTTTTGCCGGGGATTTTCTTTCTAATGTTCTCGACCTTCAGACTTTTATTGATGTATTGATGAGACTGAATGTTGTACTCACTTGATGTCCTCCCACACATCAGGACCATAGTTCCTTAACACCAGAAGTTCCAGAGCGTGATTCACAAATCCATACTGCAGTGAAGAAAATAAAACATCATCATCTTCATCAGCAGCAGCAGCAGCATCATCATCACCAGCATCATCATCATCCTCACCACGCAGAGGAATAAAGATGTATGTGGATCGAGATGTGGAGCGGTGTTGAATATGTTGATGTCATGAGTGGTACAATGTAACACACTTCTATAAAACACACTCTTTTATTCTAACCGCTCCATATATGCACGTGAGTTAGGGTTATTAAGAATAAATAACAAATAAAAAAATAAATAAATCTGAAGCTCTTGCTCACCATGACGGGTTCCGATAGTTCATTCCTCTGTTTCCTGCTGCGGGAGAATTAAAGCATGAAAGCTGCAGAGTCTCCGGCGATTCCTCCACCATGAGCAGCAGCAGCAGCGCAGCAGTGTGATTGACAGGCCGCCCAGCCAATCAGCGCTCATCTCCGGAGTGACGCAGGAGCACCACGGAGCGGCGCCGGAGAACTCAGTTCGCATGCGCCAACAAATGAACGGGAGGGAACAGCGCCCATGATTTATTTATCCATTTGTTGTAAATAATTTATACGGTTTTATTAATATTCATTAACGCATTATTTCATTTTATTTGTTGTATTCGACATTTACCTCCGATTCAGCTGGCTATAGATTTATTAAAGCTGAATAAATCGCAATCGAAGCTGCAGGTTTCATGTATTTACAATTTCCATGGAAATGCATGAAACATCTCAAAATGTATACTAAGAATGGATGGCTATATATATATATATATATATACACGAAGGATTATATTATCAAAAATATAATATATAGTGTATAATTCTTGGATGCTTTCTTCAGGACAATTTGTGCTGCTCAAATTGAATACAGTCAACCAAATATAACACAATCATTTGCATCGTTCAGCAGTCAAAGTGCTGAATGAGTACCACAACAACCACTAACTCCATAATCAACAGCAATACTACACAAATCAACACAACGCCACACAAAGTGCACAGCACAGCACAATGTTGTACTATTTACACCAAACACACAAGCATTGAGGAGGGAAATGTTTGGAGAACATCACTGATGTAGTGGAGCTCAGCTCTCTGTAACACTGAAGACGCGAGCAGATCCTTTCCTTCTCCAAATTTTGGTGGAGTTTTAGTGCCGGTGAAAGTTGTTCTCGCTCCTCTGTATTTTGTTATGAGTGTAGTCTGATTGTTTCACTGTGATGATGATGGTATGATCATGATGAGGATGATAAAAATACAATAAATATATATGTCAGACAGAGAAACATACACTGAGGTGCCAATTTCTTTATTAATGATATTACAGCTTTATTACACCACAAAACAACACACATCATCATTATTATCATTATCATCATTATTATTATTATTATTATTATTATTATTATCATTCAAGCTTCTGTTTTACCCTCTTTTTCAGGCAGGTCAGGTTTATAAACAGACTGAATTCTGCATGACATTTATTCCAGATGTTTCTCCTTGTGATTAAACTTCATCATGACACAACTTCATCTGATCAGAGATACTCTATAGTTTTATATTAAGCTGTGAGAGAACATTACAAAGCCACCATTGTGCCTCTTTCATAATAAACTCGGACCGCAGTCGTCTTTCATTCAATAAAGCAACGATCGCTACGTTTTATAACTCGTGTAGAAACATGGTATGGTCTGTAGGAGCTTCGAACTCTCCTGAGATCTACAGAGATACAAATGAAGTTTAACATACAGCTCAAGCGTTTTATTAACAAAGCCCATCAATATACACGGTGTATCACTTAAACTGCAGAACACTGGATACACACACACACGTCTCCTTGTTGTGGAGTGTTTCAATGCACAGAAGTAGAGCGTATCTTCAGAATAAAGGAGAGGAGAAGCAAAAGAGAAGCAAATCTCAGTGAACTATCTACCTTCTTCTAATAGTCATAACAACTGCTGCTACAAGAATCTGCCTCTTTACCAACATTGCACAGCAGTGTGTGTGTGTGTTCGATGAAGTGTATTAGAGCAGGTGAATAAGTGTAAATAAAGCACTCAGCAAAAGTGAAGCAGGTGATACAGCATGACCTCATATTTCAGGGACATGATGGTGGAAATGTTCTGCACTGAGTCACTGGGATGAGGGTCATGATGACATTAAAAGATCAGCTGGTGCAATCGAGTTTAATCTGGCATGTGATCTGACGTGTAAGTGAATAATAATACTTTAATATGATCGCATGGACTTTGCATATTCCTATGTATGTGTTAAGAATGCAGTGGTGGATGATGGTGTAATTCTGCAGATGCCTAAAGATGGGGTAACACTGCAGTGGTGGATGATATGGTACTAGAACACTGCAACAGTTGATGGGGTAACAATGCAGATGTCAATGAATGGGGTAAGACTGCAGATGTGGATGTGGGGGTAACACTGTAGACGTGTATGTGTGGGGGGGAAACTCTGCAGATGTCAACGAACAGGGTAACACTGAGGTGGATGTGGAGGTAACACTGTAGATGTGGATATGATTGTAACACTGCAGCAGTGGATAGGGGTAACACTGCAAATGTGGATGTATGGGGTAACATGGCAGATGTGGATGTGGGGATAACACTGCAGGAGTGGATAGAGGTAACACTCCAGATGTGGGTGTATGGGGTAACACTGCAAATGTGGATGTATGGGGTAACACGGCAGATGTTAATGAATGGAGTAACACTGCAGATGTGGATATAGGGGTAACACTGCAGGTGTGGGGGTAACCCTGCAGCAGTGGATAGCGGTAACACTGCATAAGTCACTGAATGGGCTGAACACTGCATCAGTGGATAGGGGTAACACTGCAGATTTGAATGTATGAGGTAACACAGCAGATGTGAATGTATGAGGTAACAAAGCAGATGTGGATGTGGGGGTAACACTGCAGATGTGGATGTGGGGGAAACTGCAGCAGTGGAAAGGGGTAACACTGCAGATTTTAATGCATGGGCTAGTACTTCAGATGTGGATGTGGATGTGGGGGTAACACCGCAGCAGTAGATGAAGGTAGCACTGCAGATGTGGGTAGAGGTAACACTGCAGATGTGGGTGTATGGGGTAACACTGCAGATGTGGATGTATGGGGCAACACTGCAGATGAGGATGTATGGGATAACACTACAGATGTGGATGTATGGGGTAACACCGCAGCAGTGGGTGGGGGTAGCACTGCAGATGTGGGTAAGGTAACACTGCAGATGTGGATGTATGGGGTAACACTGCAGATGAGGATGTATGGGGTAACTGCAGATGAGGATGTATGGGGTAACACTGCAGATGTGGATGTATGGCGTAACACTGTAGATGAGGATGTATGGGGTAACACTGCAGATGAGGATGTATGGGATAACACTGCAGCAGTGGATGGGGTAGCACTGGAGATGAGGATGTATGGGGTAACAATGCAGATGAGGATGTATGGGGTAACACCGCAGATGTGGATGTATGGGGTAACACCGCAGATGTGGATGTATGGGGTAACACCGCAGATGTGGATGTATGGGGTAACACCGCAGTGGTGGATGCAGGATGACAACGCAGATGATCTGCAAGAGGTTTATTAAACAATAATAACACAGTACGGTTCTGAGACACTTTGGGAGGGTAAGTTTCTCCTACAGGCTCACATCCACTTCCTGCATATCACTCTACACTGTGCCCCACCGCAGGGAAATGATCCACACTCGCAGCGCCCGTCCTGCAGCCGGCCGACTCCAGGAAATAACAAATACCTGGAATGTCAACCGGGAAGTTGGGTGGAAGTTCATCTCTGGAGCGTGGGATAAATGTGAACTCGGGCCGATCTTTCAGTAATCTGGAGAGGGATGAGAGAGCATTTGCAATGAGCTTTACATAAACAAATCTCTTCCAGCCCTGAGACATGAAGGATAAAGTAAACACTCTGAAAATAAAAACTATATATAAAACTATAAGCGTTACCCCTTTGACACTGATTTATTCCTGTTACATCCAGTTACAATGTTCTATTTATTACCGAATACCAGTCTGTCAGTCTGAACGTTCTCAAGGTGCATAACAAAAATGCTTTATTTATCTATCACCTTCAAAATACTCCCCTTCTACAGTAATACAACACTCGCTGCGTTCTACTGGAACGTGTCCTGAAAGGCTCATTTGTGTTATGCTAGTTCTCCACAACGGTGTTAAAAAAGGCTAGATCTAGATCTTCTTCATGAAGAGCGAGAGGTCCACAGGCAAGTAGGATGGATGTAGAGGTGAGATGGTGCTATTTCATGTGTGAGGAGAGCTCGGTGACAGGGTGCCCACATGGTCAGAATATCACCAGTGGGACGACGTCTATAGAAACACTGATTTATGAGGGTCGGTGCTCCCTGTGACTGTGCCTGTAGCCGTGTGCTGCCATCTGCTGGAGTGTTCCAGAACTACAGTATCCCACTTCATGCAGTGATCAGATCGTGCAGATGGAGTTTAAAGGAACGAATTGTGTAATGCGACGACAGAATGTGAAGAGCGGAGATCCTCAAAAGATTCCTCTACCTGTAAGTTGTGGGACTGATGTTGATTTTCCTCGGAAGGCTGCAGGACTCGAACTTGTTGGCTAGAGTCACGTTGTTGCCGAAGAGACAGTAGCGGGGCATCTTCACCCCGACCACGCCGGCCAGAACCGAGCCCGAGTGAACGCCGATGCGCATCTGCGGAACAAAAAACGCCAAGGATCAAGCATCGGGGTCATGTTTACTGTTCAACAAACACAAACGAGGAACGTTTCTGCACAGAACTGGTGAACCGACACGGATAGGCAACTCCCAGTTCAGTGAAGTCTCTGAGCTGCTTAGCCACCTGCTAATGCATTAGCTCGCATTATCCATGTGAATTAACTTTCACTATCTCGTTGGACACGGAATGTGAGGTTGCCATGGCGACCACTATCTTAGTGAAAACACGAGCCGAGCCCGTTGTCTGGGTACAAGGCTCCGTTCTAATCATCTGCAATCAGAGCATTTCCAGTTTATTTAGCAACGGACAAACGATCGTGCGCGATGGACCGGTCGGACTCGCGTCGTCTCATCGATCAGCTTCAGTTTCTCCATCCAGGGCGACGCCATACCGTTCCTCACCTTCTGCGTCTCGTTCATCAGCTTCCGGGAATCAATCCTTGAATCATTTTAGGGAGCGTTTACGACCAATACATCCATTCATCAGCTTCTGGTTGCTTCAGGGGCAGTACTTCATCATCATCAGAGATTATTTCATTAACTATTGTACATTGAATAAAAGTCAGCAGTAGATCCACACAAAAAAAAAAAAAAAAAAATATATATATATATATATATATATATATATATATATATATATATAAATAATGCACACTCACCCTGATGACCTCGCCCATTGGGGTTGTGACTTCATCCGAGAGCTCCATCATCTTCAGGGCCATCAGGGCGATCTGTACAGCATGAGTGGGACTTTCCTTATGCAGACCTCCAGCGACGCAGTATGCGTCTCCGATCGTCTCCACCTACGACGCCACAGAGGAGCATCAACTGATCCAGGCTTCTTCTCACGGGAACATCAACTAATCAGAACAGTGTGTGTGTGTGTGTGTGTGTGTGTGTGTGTGTGTGTGTGTGAGGTGTTTAAACCAGTGGCAATGTCTCAGATCTTCAGACCGATCGCAGTGCTGGAGAAGACTCCGCCCATACCTAGTCAGATGGGTTTATAGCACTATTTTGTGGATAATAATCTCTGTGTGTGTGTGTGTGTGTGTTGTGTATTTTCTGTGCTCTCAGATGACTTTAACATAAGATGGAGCAAGAGTCGAAGCAGAATATGGAGATTTGATAGAGATCTTTTTTTAGGACAGAGCCATGTGCTGGAATGTAAACTAAAGGGAACGTTCCCCGTGCTGTCTTTCACAGCAGCTGCATCTCCACAGTGGACAAGATGTTTTACTTTTAAACAGACTCAATTAACTGAACATAGTGAGAGCAGAGAGAGACATACACACACACACACACACACACACACATACACACACACACACACACACACACACACACACACACACACACACACACACACACAGACACACAAGATCCTCTCTGAAGCACTCAAAACGCAGACATGCAGAAACAGAGCTAAATCCTGTTCTCCATCCAGCACACATCAGCGGTGAATATTATTCATTCATCACACACTCATCACTCCTCCACCACCTCCACCTCTACCTCCACCTATACGACCAGCAATACCTTCACTACCACCACTTTCACTACCAACACCACTGTCACAGCCACCACCACCTCCACCTCCATGACCAGCAATACCTTCACCACCACCACCACTGTCACAGCCACCACCACCTCCACCTCTATGGCCACCATCCCCGACCCTAGCAATACTTTCACCACCTCCAACATCTTCTCTACTGCCGCTTTCACTACCAACACCATTGTCACAGCCACCACCACCTTCACTAGCACCATCACCTCCACCACTATCACCTCCACCTCTATGACCACCATCGCCAACCCCGGCTAATTACCTTCACCACCTTCACTATCATTGCTTTCACTGCCAACACCATTGTCACAGCCACCACCACCTTCAATAGCACCATCACCTCCACCACTATCACCTCCACCTTTATGCCCACCATCGCCAACCCCGGCTAATTACCTTCACCACCTTCACTATCACTGCCTTTACTGCCAACACCATTGTCACAGACGCCGCCACCACCTTCACTAGAACCATCACCTCTACCACTATCACCTCCACCTCTATGCCCACCATCGCCAACCCTGGCAATTACCTTCACTACCTTCACTATCACTGCTTTCACTGCCAACAACATTGTTACAGCCACCACCACCTTCACTCACAGCCACCACCACCTTCACTATCACCTCCACCTCTATGACCACCATTGCCAACCCCAGTAATTACCTTAACCAACATTACCATTATTTCATTACAGACACCAATGTCACAGCCACCACCACCACCTTCACTACCACCATCACCTCCACCACCACCACCACTATTATCACCGTTATCACCACTTCCACCAATCCCCAAAGCCTTGCCTTCACTACAGTCCTCGAAAGCTATTAAATTACGCACAGATTTATCTCGAGTCCTCGCCGTGTTCCAAAGTCAACTACAGAGAGCCATGAATTATAAATCATCCAGGCGATTTCTTCATTCCTTCAAACATCTGCTTCTGAGCCAGGGTCACTTCAGCCCAAACTCCATCAGGAGCTATTTTTAAAAGCACTTCATTTTGATTTAAGCGTAAAAGTCTCTTGTTATTAATAGCCCAGTAAAAGTCTCCACTGCGCCGGTGTGATGGTTCTGGTCGTTTGCCTAAACAAAGCTTCAGATTCCATCAGGATGTTTTAAAGTCTTCAAAATAAACGAATCCTCCAGAGTCGGAGATCTTTTAGAACTGTGAAACCTTCGGACTGAACTCGTCACTTACTGCTGACGGAATTATCTTCATCAGTACTGAATGTTCGGATGAACTAAAGAGCTTATCCACATGGACCATCACCTGTATGGATTTATCTTGGCTGAAATCGTAAACCTGATGTAGTGCACCATCAAATGCATCAATCAAAAACCGTGAAGACCTGCTCAAGAGCTCCTTTTGTTCCAGCGAGGCATGAACATCTAGATCTACAAACGATTCAAATAACCCACAAGGAACTGCCTGAAATCTCACCTTGTAGATGTCGAGTTCGCCGCAGTGCTGGTCAAAGCGCGTGTACAGAGCACTCAGCATGTCCACCACCTGCATGGGGGTGCAGCGCGAGCAGATAGCCGTGAAGCCCACGATGTCGGAGAACAACACTGTGACGGCGTCAAACTTCTTGGCCTGCACGGTGAGCCCCTGCCACAGCCTCTGGGCCACGTTCCCGGGGAAGATGGTGAAGAGCAGCTCGACGGTTTTGCGCTTCTCCTCCTCGAGGGCCTGGTGAGCCTGCTCCAAAGCCGCCTTCGCTTTCCCCAGGCGCTTCTTCAGGCCGTCCTGCGCCTTGGCCTGCTCACCCACCAGCACCACGTCGCGCAGGGCGTTGTGGATCGGGATGTCAGACAGGTAGAGGCCGCGCCCCGTCAGCTCTTCCAGACGGTCCACACAGGGCGAGCCCAGGAACAGTACCGCGTTCAACTCGGACATGAAGATCATCTGACCCTTCAGGTCCATGTGCTGCAGACAGACGGCGGGATTAGACGGAGGTGTGAGATGTTCGATTAAACTACAATCTATTACATTTCTATAAAATCTGTTACGTAACTGCTAGCTCATTAGCCGATCGAATTAGCATGCTAACAACCGCTGCATTTTAGCATGAATTAGCATGTTTTATTCTGGCAGCAGTGTGTGGACTAGCAGGAACGCTAACATATGCAAACAAGAATTGCGACGCTAGCACAGCGGGATTTGTTTTTCAGCTCTATCCTGGGATTGATGTCAGCGTGAAATCGGCATGTGTTTGTGTGTGTGTGTGTGTCTGTGTCTGTGTGTGTGTGTGTGTGTGTGTGTATGCATGTGTCGATTTAAAGCAGCACGGCTCCACGACAGATATGAAATGAAAAGGCGCAAGACTTAGACAGAGCTATAGATCAGACAGCGAGGTGGAGTGACGTTCCTGCAAGACCTTCTGTATAAACGGAGACGACGTCCTCTAAGTGTGGAGGAGATGAATGAACCCTCTGTAAATACGTGGAGTGTAAAGTGCTCCAACGCTCCTGCATGATGGACGAGTCCTTCGAGGACATTTTATCTTTCTCGTCTTCTTCCTCTCGCTTTATAAATGCAGACGGTTCGCCAAGGATAAGAATAAATATCCAGATGGCACGGCGGAATACTACTATTATTATTATTATTACTACGCGTCTCTGTACAGACAGACGAAAGGAGGAAAGAGATAAAGACTCAACCAAACCGTGTCCTGAAGGAGACGTGACATGAACCTTAAACGCTGAAGGGGGGGGAAAATAAAGCCTTAAAGAAAAAAGCTCCGGAGGATTTCTCCGGCAGCGTGGAACCCGAACCTTCAAATGCAGATGTTTACATTGAGGAGTAATGAGGATCCAGAGGAAGTTCTGCCCTTTAGCTATAAATAGGTTCAATCTCATTATCTGACACTGTGAGGAGAATGTGTCTACAAGCCCTGACATTTACCTTCTCGACACAACATCAGTGTGTTTCCTGGTCCTCCTGACTCGGGATCAGTTTTATCCACAATAGCCTCGGATCTCGAGGAAAAACAAGCGATTCCAATTGCTTATTCCAACACATACACACTGAATTCCTCACAGCTGAGGAACATCTCCCATCATTCATCTCAGACATATATGATGATTATAGTGGTAATTATGATTGCGGTGATGTTGGTTATGATGAGGGAGGGGGTGTAGCTCAAGTGGTTAAGGTGCTGGGCTGCTGATGGGAAGGTCGGGGGTCGGTTCGAACCCCGATACCGCCAAGCTGCCTTGGGTCTTTAAGCCGCTGTGCTGCATCATGGAGCTCTGACCCCATCTTCCAAACAAGCTGGGATATGCGAAGAAACTTTTTCCCTGTGCTGTAATGTATTTGTGACAATGGTGGTGATGATTATGACGGTAAATATGTTGTGCTC
Organism: Kryptopterus vitreolus; assembly: GCA_030449085.1. Lineage (NCBI taxonomy): Eukaryota > Metazoa > Chordata > Actinopteri > Siluriformes > Siluridae > Kryptopterus > Kryptopterus vitreolus. Next base: position 699,105 of record JACRUU010000020.1, read on the forward strand.
TCCGGCTAAAGGAGTGAGTTACCTTCTTGTAGCCCAGCGCGGTGCTACCTCCGTGCTGCTTCACCCGGAGGATGAACTGTGTGTTCAGCATGGTGAGGATTCCCTGGAAGTCGGCCTGGATCTCAGGCATCACGATGACAAAATGCTCTTCGAACGCTGGCCTCCTCTGCCCCTCCCGGCCGCGCCATAATCTTCTCCTCAGCCCGTCTCCCATCTGCAGCACCATCATCTCCGGATCTAACAGGATGTGGAAGGGGAAGGTCGAGTAGAGCAAAGACAGTGCGATGTGCCCGGACGAGTGCGTCCTCATCGGGCTGGGCGTCAGGCTCCTGGCGTCTCGCACCACAATGGAGTACAAAAGGTGGGGCTGGTGGTTATCATGAACGCCTCCACCCTCTTTCAGCTCGGACTCCATCTTCACGTCCACGTGGATGCTGTACAGGAAGTGAGCTGCCGCCTGGATGATGCCCGGGAAGAAGAGCTCGGTGGTGGGGTGCGGGTTGAAGTAGTAGACCGTCAGGAGACCCGGGTCTTTGTCCAGGCACAGCACCGAGGCCTGGGCCACGTGACGACGGGCCTCGGCTGTTTCCGGCGCGCTCTGCTTCAGGAGGACGTTGAAGCTGTTCAGGAAGTCGTGTAGGGCTCCTCCCACCACGCGGAGCACGTGGCCGTCCTCGGCGTAGCAGTCGCGGAAAACCTCCAAGCCCAGAGCCAGCTTCAGAGACTCCATAGGAACTCCTGAGATTGACACAAATACAATCATCATCTCCATCAGCTGCACATCATCGTCAACTAAATACCGGAAAATACATGCATCACGGCTCAGAGCTCGGAGACGAACGCTTCCTTCAGGGTTCTTTGGACAATTTGTTCACATTTCTTTTGTTCCACCTGAAGGTTCCTGAGCGGCGCAGGAGAAACCATTTGTCTTCCTCTTCCTAGATCATATGACAGGACAAAGCTGACTGGGAGGAAACTGTCAGAGACCGAATTATGGAGTAAATCAGGCTCGTTTCTCCCTGGAAGCATATCTGTGAGAAACGAGCCCGAGATCTTCCAATGAGCTCAACAATCTGATTCCCTCAAAGTATAGAGTTTTATCGGGTTGTGAACCAGGTCTCGTGTTTTAACGACACACTTCCTGTTCTGTTAGACATGAAATAGTATATGTGTGTCTGTGTGTGTGTGTGTGTGTGTGTGTGTGTGTGTGTGTTGTTTTTAATCAACAAAACAAAAGACATTGATCATGTTGTCTCCAAGTGTCATGATGATCTTCCTGACATACAGTACACACCCACTGATCCATCACCGTGACTGGAGCCGAGTCGTTAATGTGTTTTCCCCGGATTTAATTCGATCATGAGTGATGATGTTTCCTCAAAAATAATTACACTGTGTGTGTGTGTGTGTGTGTGTGTGAGACAGATAGACAGTGTGAGGCAGTGTGTACATACACTTCTGCACTTTTTAAATAGTTAAACGTGGTAAACTTTTAGCGACACGTGTACTGATGGTGAGGATCCGAGGCGGAAACGTCACCTGCTTCCGCTGAGAAACTCTTCATGACATCCAGCAAGTGTTCGGCTTTATCCAGGGGTTGATAAACATCTGTCGTGTGTTGTGCCGACCTGTGGACACACACACACACACACATACACACATACACATTAGAGAACAGTGAGAGGAGGAAAATAATACACCGGAAAAAAAAATTTAATTAACTCATATTTAGTAGATAATGTTGTTTAAGGAAACGAGCGGAAGTTCCTCATATGAAATTTCCATCCGAATTATAGTCGCTAGATAAAGATGTCTGATAAATAACATTTGTTAGGTTTATATTATTATTATTGTTACGGTTATAAATCCAGCATCCTCTTGAAGCCCTTTTTTATGACTTTTATTTAATAATATTTATCATTTTCTTTATCTATGTGGTTAAAAATGTCTTCACATGTCCTGGATGTGGTGTAACAGCGCGATCAGATACACACTCGACCTTCGTTACACGTTATTGATGTGAGGCGTGGCGAGGCGCATAACGCAGCTGTTATAATAACACGGCTGCTATTATAAACACTGGAATAATGATCAGGATCACGAGCGTGCTCACTAGGGGATCACTAATAGAATACAGAGGATGCAAGGTCTCACCATGTGGAGTGTGACTGCTGCTTCATCACCCTGGACATCGCACTCCTCAGCTTCTCAAACTACAAACAAAACATAGTGATTATTCCCATGCTCCTCAACAATCTCATCACCGACATATCAGTGTCTCATCACCCATACCTCATCCCCATGCTCCTCATCATCTCATCACCGACATCTCAGCGTCTCATCACCCATACCTCATCCCCATGCTCGTCATCATCTCATCACCGACATCTCAGCATCTCATCATCCATACCTCATCCCCATGCTCGTCATCATCTCATCACCGACATCTCAGCATCTCATCATCCATACCTCATTGCCATGCTCCTCATCATCTCATCACCGACATCTCAGTGTCTCATCACCCATACCTCATCCCCATGCTCCTCATCATCTCATCACCGACATCTCAGCATCTCATCACCCATACCTCATCCCCATGCTCCTCATCTCATCTCCGACATCTCAGTGTCTCATCACCCATACCTCATCCCCATGCTCGTCATCATCTCATCACCGACATCTCAGCATCTCATCATCCATACCTCATCCCCATGCTCCTCATCATCTCATCACCGACATCTCAGTGTCTCATCACCCATACCTCACCCCCATGCTCCTCAACATCTCATCACCGACATCTCAGTGTCTCATCACCCATACCTCATCCCCATGCTCCTCATCTCATCACCAACATCTCAGTGTCTCATCACCCATACCTCATCCCCATGCTCGTCATCATCTCATCACCGACATCTCAGAATCTCATCATCCATATCTCATCCCCATGCTCCTCATCATCTCATCATCTCATCACCGACATCTCAGTGTCTCATCACCCATACCTCACCCCCATGCTCCTCAACATCTCATCACCGACATCTCAGTGTCTCATCATCCATACCTCATCCCCATGCTCCTCATCTCATCACCAACATCTCAGTGTCTCATCACCCATACCTCATCCCCATGCTCGTCATCATCTCATCACCGACATCTCAGCATCTCATCATCCATACCTCATCCCCATGCTCCTCATCATCTCATCACCGACATCTCAGTGTCTCATCACCCATACCTCATCCCCATGCTCCTCATCATCTCATCACCGACATCTCAGCGTCTCATCACCCATACCTAACCCCTAAGTTTCTCATCATCTCATCACCGACATCTCAGTTTCTCATCACCCATACCTCATCCCCATGCTCCTCAACATCTCATCACCGACATCTCAGTGTATCATCCCCATGCTCCTCATCTTATCACCGACATCTCAGCGTCTCATCACCCATACCTCACCCCTAAGTTCCTCATCATCTCATCAACGACATCTCAGCGTCCCATCACCCATACCTCATCCCCATGCTCATCATCATCTCATCACCGACATCTTAGCGTCTCATCACCCATACCTCATCCCCATGCTCCTCAACATCTCATCACTGACATGTCATTTCCCAGGCTTCATCCGCATTCTTCTCAACATCTCATCACCAACATCTCATCGTCTCAACACTAACGTCTCATCACCCATTCTTCATCCCCACGCTCCTTAACAATCTCATTACCAACATGTCATTTCCCATACTTCATCCGCATTCTCCTCAACATTTCATCACCAACATCTCACCTCCATGCTCCTCAACGTCTCATCACTAACATCTCCTCACCCATACCTCATCCTAATGCTCCTCATCATCTCATCACTAACATCTCATCACCCATACCTCAACTCTATGCTCTTCAACATATCATCACTAACAGAGTGAGTAAATGTAAGTGTATGAAAGAGTGAGAGTGAGTGAATGAGAGAATGGTGGTGGGTGAAACAGTGATAATGAGTGAATGAGAGAATGGTAGTGGGTGAAAGAGTGAGAGTGAGTGAATGAGAGAATGGTATTGGGTGAAAGAGTGAGAGTGAGTGAATGAGAGAATGGTATTGGGTGAAAGAGTGAGTGTGGGTGAATGAGAGAATGGAAGTGGGTGAAAGAGTGCAAGTAAGTGAATGGAAGTGTATGAAAGAGTGACAGTGAGCCAATGAACGAATGAGAATTGGTGAGAGTGAGCAAATGAGAGAATTGGAGTGGGTTAAAGAGTGATAGTTGGCGAATGAAGTGCATGAAAGATTGAGAGTGAGCCAATGCGAGAATGGAAGTGTATGAAAGAGTGAGAGTGAGCCAATGAGAGAATGAGAATGGAAGTGTATGAAAGAGTGAGAGTGAGCCAATGAGAGAATGAGCGTTGGTGAGAGTGAGCGAATGAGAGAATGGGAGTGGGTGAAAGAGTGAGAGTTAGTGAATGAAGTGCATGAAAGAGTGAGAGTGAGCCAATGAGAGAATGGAAGTGTATGAAAGAGTGAGCAAATGAGATAATGGAAGTGTATGAAAGAGTGAGCGAATGAGAGAATGGAAGTGTATGAAAGAGTGAGCAAATGAGAGAATGGACATGCATGAAAGAGTGAGCATAAGCCATTGAGAGAATAGAAGTGTATGAAAGAGTGAAAGTGAGCCAATTAGAGAATGGAAGTGTATGAAAGAGTGAAAGTGAGCCAATTAGAGAATGGAAGTGTATGAAAGAGTGAGCGAATGAGAGTTGGTGAGAGTGAGCGAATGAGAGAATGAAAGAGTGAGCTAATGAGAGAATGAAAGTGTATGGAAGAGTGAGCGAATGAGAGAATGAGAGTTGGTGAGAGTGAGCGAATGAGAGAATGTAAGTGTATGAAAGAGTGAGCGAATGAGAGTTGGTGAGAGTGAGCGAATGAGAGAATGAAAGAGTGAGCGAATGAGAGAATGAAAGTGTATGAAAGAGTGAGCGAATGAGAGAATGAGAGTTGGTGAGAGTGAGCGAATGAGAGAATGTAAGTGTATGAAAGAGTGAGCGAATGAGAGAATGAAAGTGTATGGAAGAGTGAGCGAATGAGAGAATGAGAGTTGGTGAGAGTGAGCGAATGAGAGAATGAAAGAGTGAGCGAATGAATGAGAGAATGAAAGTGTATGGAAAGAGTGAGCGAATGAGAGAATGAGAGTTGGTGAGAGTGAGCAAATGAGAGAATGTAAGTGTATGAAAGAGTGAGCGAATGAGAGTTGGTGAGAGTGAGCGAATGAGAGAATGAAAGTGTATGAAAGAGTGAGCGAATGAGAGAACGGGAGCGGGTGAAAGAGTGAGGTTGAGTGAATGAGAGTAGAGGAATGCTCATTACCTCGGGACACACCAGTTTCCGGATGCTCTCTCCCAGTGAATGCAGATTAACTTTATTGCGGCTCGTTTTGCGTCTCGGTGCGACGTTTGCGATGTGCTGGGAACTGTGAGCTGTGGTTTCCTCGGGACCTTCTCGCGCATCTCTCTCCTCTGGACCTTCATCTCCAGCCAGCACGGAAAACGGACATTCGGCTGAGATGTTCAGCTCCTTCAGTTTGGTACAAAACATCCTGAGGGTAAATCCGGAGCGAAAACGGAGCGTCTACATGGCGCAAGTGGAGCTAATGTCATTCCTAAACCCTCTCCACACACACACACACACACACACACACACACACACACACACACACACACTGCTGCGCTGTTCCAGCAGAACCCAAGAGAACCTCTCTTCAGCTGCGTTCCTCAGTGGCGGTGCGCAGCAGAACCTCAGACCGCACAGCGCGCCACATTAACCGTCACCAAAGCTACTAAAAAGCGCAAAGGTATTACACATGCAGCCAATCAGGAGCCGAGCCGCTCTGCGTTAGCCAATCAGGTGCAGGGATAAGGACAGACTCTTACATATGCATGAGTGTCAAAAGCGTTAGACCGAGCGAATCCGCCGTTACGCACCTAGCGCGCGCATATCTCTCTCTTTCTCTCATACACACACACACACACACACACACCACACATACACACACACACACACACGTGCGCGCGCAGACATAGACATACGCGCACACAGACACACCGACATACGCGGGTGCGCACACACAGACACACCGATATACGCGGGTGCGCACGCACACACAGTTTTGAGTGGATCTGAATTGAGCGCCTTCACCTTCATTACTTCATCACGTAACGTTAATCAACAGAAAAACAAACTAATAATTAACTATTTTTCACTGAATGACTGTGCTTTAGGTGTGCGCGTGCGTGCGTGCGTGCGTGCGTGCGTGTGTGTGTGTGTGTGTGTGTGTATATGATTGCTCATTAAGGTTTTCCTGGTGTTAAGATGCTGAATAATGAATAAATCACAGGTAAAGTCTTGCAGCTTGTCTCTCGAACACTCAGCACGTCTCCTGCATCATTTATACACATGACACACACACACACACACACACACACACACACACACACACACACACACACACACACACACACACACAGAGAGACTGCAGGGGAGGAAATATAGAACCCTTAGATAAGGTGATGTTTGTGCTGTGGATCTCACCACAGGGTCGATCATGTTCCTGACCTGTGACGTAATTACTTTATTAATGACCTGAAATCAGACATGTGCATGGAATAAAGTGGAAAAGTCTGTAGCTTTGCCGCTCAGATGTGACAAACACCTGGTGTGGAACTTGGTGTTCAGCTGTCTCCTCTCTCACCGTGATCCGGGTGTGTATTGTTGTGTTTTAGTGTCTCACTAAATGGAACATTTCTCCATTACGGCTTTATTGCAACACTAACAGAAACAATCGTGTGGTTGTGAGAGTTTTAAAACGTCAGTCTCGGATCAGACAGTGTGTGTCCGAGACTTGGAATCAGAAGGCACACGTATAAGACTGTGGTCTCCTTAGCGCTGGAGATGATGCGGAAGGACCTCTGCACTGTGCAGGATTTCATATTTCTTCATTTAAACACAGGACACAGTAATTGTTTAGAGAAGGTCATTTCCTGTCGTCATGGAGACAGTAATTAAATTACCTCAGGGCTCCACACAAACACAACATTTCATACACTGTGTGTTAGTGTGTGTGTATGTGTGTGTGATGATGGTGGAGATGATGATGGTAGTTATGATGGTGATGATGATGGTGGAGATGGTGGTGGTCATCATGATGATGATGGTGATGATGATAATGATGGTGATGCTCATGTTAATGATGCTGGTGGAGGATGATGATGATGATGAGAGAAAATCTCCTCAAAGCACTCTCATTTTATCTCCACATTCCACACACTGCACATCGACGTTCACACAGTTCTGCTTACTTTACACTTCCTCTGGGATTTATTGTATACACACACACACACACACACACACACACACACACACACACTCTGGTGAGGAGAGATTAAAAAAGTAGTGAAAGTGCTGTATTTCATGTTTATATAGTTTAATTGTAAAAGGTCTGCAGTGAAATACGCTCTTTGTGTGTGTGTGTGTGTGTGTGTGTGTGTGTGTAAGAGAGAGAGAGAGGCAACCCAATCCCATATCAACACACATGTACCACACAGTCTAATTCGTCTTCTCACAACCTGGGATTAAATCTAGTCCCAGCAATATTGTCTCCTCAAATCCCTCCATAATTACTGGATAAGGGGTCAGCATCAGACATCTACTTCACACACACACCCCCCCCCCCCCCCCCCCCCCCCCCATACACACACACAGACCAATACACACACACACACACACACACACACACACACACACACACACACACACACACAGAAACATCAATACACACACTCACACATCTGTACAGATCGCCATCATTCATGGTAGTGGAGCAGAAGGCTTGTTCTCTGTTCACACAGTGATGGTGGTGTCTCAGGCAGACAGAAAGCACAGATGATCATCATGATCATAATAATAACAACAATAATATTATTAATATTAATTATTATTGTTATAATAATCTTTTTTTTTAAAGATATGCTGTGCATTTACTGAATGAGCGTTGTGCTACGTCCAAACTGGCGATTTCCCTTTCAATTCATGTTAGATCATTTTTTTTAAATCAAACACACACACACACACACATTCACTCACACACACACACACACACACACACACACACACACACACACACACACACACACACACACACACACACATTCACTCACACACACACACACGCATTCACTCACTCACTCACATACTCACGTGCATATTTATACATACATACATACTCATACACACACATACACACACATACACACACACACACACACACACACACACACACACACACACACACACACATATACACACACACACACAAACACACTCTTAAATACATGCATATATATACACACACACTAACATATACCTACACAAATGCATTACATATACATACATACATATATACATAAACACACACACACACACATACACTTATATAGATACATACTCACATATACATAACACACACACACTCATATACATACTTACATACTCAAACACATACACACATACATACACTTACATAGATACATACATGTAATACACTTACATACACTTATATAGATACATACTCACATATACACACACACACACACACTTACACACTCACATATACATACATATACACACAAACACATTCCATTCTGTGTGTTATTTTTTAATATTGGACATAATTCAATGAATCTTTTAATATTTATATTAGACTGTTGAATTGTGAGGAAAGACACACTACACACTACACACATTTCAGGCCTGAGTATCCTAGCGAGAGAGCTGTACCATGCTAATGTTAATCATCTCAGTAACCTGGCACACACACACACACACAGATGTTTACAGAAGGACGACTGGCCATGCCCAGACCTATCTTTTATAAGGTAAACAGTGAGCAGGTTTCCCAGGCCATGCCTTTTATAGTCTGGTCCTCATGGTGTTTACATGGTGGTATGGGCGGGGCTTCTCTAGTAGCACCTCCAAACCCAAACACAAGCTTGGGGAGTCATGAGAACTCAATGTGGACTCAGCTGGGTGTATTAATCAGGGGCACCATGTGGTCCTGATCAGCACGTTTTTTGTGTGTGTGGGGGGAGGGTTCGTCTTGAACGCCACCGAACCCCGACTCACTGAGAACCAGTGCTCGCCACGCCGCAGAGACCGCCACACGTGACATCGGACACGTCTGTGCACACAGTGCATCACAGCAATCAGTGTTCTTCGAAAACACACACATTACCCAGCATGCAATTTTCATACATTACACACATTTGTAATATTTGAATATAATCTAATGTACCATAGAGGGCACGGTGGTTTAGTGGTTAGCACGATCGCCTCACACCGCCAGTAGGTCCGGGTTCGATTCCCGTCTCGGCCATGTGTGTGGAGTTTGCATGTTCTCCCCGTGCCTCAGGGTTTTTTTTTCCGGGTTCTCCGGTTTCCTCCCCGGTCCAAAAACATGCACGGTAGGTTGATTGGCACCTTGGAAAAATTGTGTGTGTGGAATGTGTGTGTGTGTATGTCCTGCGATGGGTTGGCATTCCATCCAGGGTGTATCCTGCCTTAATGCCCATAGACGCCTGAGATAGGCACAGACTCCCCGTGACCCGAGGGAAGATCGGATAAAGCGGTAGAAGATGAATGAATGAATGAATGAATGAATGAATGAATGAATGAATAATAATAATTTTGAGGGGGGGATAAATAAATAAATAAATAAATTATATATATATATATATATATATATATATATATATATATATATTTTTTTTTTTTTATATATATATATACATATTTTTAACTGAATTTTGTAGATGCGGCTTTAACACGTGTATCAGCCTTAATCGGATTAATAGATTGAAATGATTGTGTTTATTTTAAGTATCCCGAGTGTTTTACAGTGACAACTGTGATCAACTGTGTAATGACGCAAGAGTCCTCAAAACACTGCATTTGGAAATCAGTGACCGTGATGCTGATGGTTTATTGATGATTGATGATGGTGATATTACAAAATCCTGATCCTATGTGTGTGTGTGTGTGGTGTGTGTGTGTGTGTGTGTGTGTGTGTGTGTGTGTGTGTGTGTGTGTGTGTGTTGGCTCCCAGTAATCGCTGCATGTGTCTGTTATTTCTCTTATGATCGCACTTCATCTTCAGGACAATATTGTAATTATCAGAGGTTTTATGTTTCGATGATGAAGACCATCTCTGAGGTTCATTGCCCTCTTCAAACCCCTTCTCCCCCCTTCCCCCCCATTTCCCCTGTGTGACAGAAAACAGAAACTGGCTTCAGGCTTCTCCCAGCTCATAACTTAAACAAACCCCTTGCTTTAAAGAGCCTCGTTTTTCAGCAGGACACTCGGAGTGTTACAGGGTTTTTTTTTCAGATTATCAGCAGCTCACAGGAACATTCTGCATAAACCACATCCATCACGCTGACACCGAGCCATTACAACTCTCATCCACCCAGCTACATCCTCATCCAACCTTCATTCAAACTTCACCCAACCTTTCACAACTGCTCCCTAAATTATCTTCACTGATCCCCAACAATACCCCAAAAATAACCATCTGGACACCCACAATACCCCCCTAAAATACCCGTGAACACCCACAATTTCCCCTGAACAGCCTACAATACCCTGTAAAGGATACAAAAGTCCCCATAACCCGCACAATACCCCTGAACCCCTATAATACCCCCGTAACCTCCTATAATAACCAGAAACTAACTACAATACCCCTGAACCCCCACAATACCACCCTAACCCCTATAATACCCTTGAACACCCACTATATCTTTGAATCGCCAACAATACCCTGTAAACCATAGAAAATTCCCCATAACCCGCACAATACCTGCACAAAAACCTCCTATAACACCCCCTTAACCTCCTATAGTAACCATAAACAATAAACCTACAATACCCCTGAACCCCCACAATACCCCTTAAACCCAATATAATACCTCTGACCCCCCTAAAATACCCCTAAACCCCCTACAATACCCCCACAATATACCCTGAACCCCCTACGATACCCCCTTAACCTCCTATAGTAACCATAAACTACCTACAATACAACTGAACCCCCACAAAACCCCTGAAACGCATTATAATACCTCTGAACCCCCCTAAAATACCCCTGAACCCCCACAATTCCGCTTAAACCCAATATAATAACTTTGAACCCCCCTAAAATACCCCTAAACCCGCTACAAGACCCCCACAATATACCCTGAACCCCCTACGATACACCCTGAATCCCCTATAATACCCCCTGAACCTCCACAATACCCCCTGAACCCCCTATAATACCCCCTTAACCTCCTATAGTAACCATAAACTACCTACAATACCCCTGAACCCCCACAATACCCCTGAAACGCATTATAATACCTCTGAACCATGCTAAAATACCCCTAAACCCCGTACAATACCCTACAATATACCCTGAACCCCGTACGATACCCCCTGAATCCCCTATAATACCCCCTGAACCTCCACAATACCCCTGAACCCCAGACAATACTCCTGAACCCTCCCCAATACCCCGCAACCTTCTATAATACCATCTGAAGCCCCTTTAATATGCCCTTAACCCCCCACAGTACCCTAAATTAGCTTAGGTTGGGGTACTGGTACTTTTTTATTTATTTATTTGACTGGAACCATAACTAGAGGCAGGAGTAGAGAGAGAGAGAGAGAGAGAGAGAGAGAGAGAGAGAGAGAGAGAGAGAGAGTGTGTATGTGTGTGTGTGTGAATAATTAAACAGATTCGGTACTCCATAATGCCACATATAATCCTGTACTGTCACTGGCGCAGACTGGAAGAAGAGATTATAGAGATAAAGAGTTTTGATTGTAACATGAATAATGAGTAAATAAACACACACACACGTCTGTATATGCAGAATAAGGCGTGTGTTAACCTTATAGAGAGAACTGGTGTGAAAGTGTAGAGTAATAAATAAATCCCTCTCGCTGCCTGCAGTGTGTAAATGATGACTCATGTAAAGGTTCTATTTATTTTTAGAGTCTCTGCTTTCTTTTAGACATGAACATTACAGAAAAGTGGAGTTTTATCAGCTGCTCCACAAACATTCCTTCCCACACGGTGATCTACACAAACCATTAATCAGTCAAACCCCACTGACACTCAGCCATCACCGCTTCACCAGCACTCCATCACTGCTTCACCACCAAACCCTCACTTATCACCGCTGCATCACCAAACCCTCACTTATCACCACTCCATCACCAAACCCTCACTTATCACCGCTCCATCACCAAACCCTCACTTATCACCGCTCCATCACCAAACCCTCACTCACTCCATATCACCGCTCCATCACCAAACCCTCACTTATCACCGCTCCATCAGCAAACCCTCACTTATCACCACTCCATCACCAAACCCTCACTTATAATTGCTCCATCACCAAACCCTCACTTATCACCGCTCCATCAGCAAACCCTCACTTATCACCACTCCATCACCAAACCCTCACTTATCACCGCTCCATCACCAAACCCTCACTTATCACCACTCCATCACCAAACCCTCACTTATCACCACTTCACCAAACCCTCACTTATCACCGCTCCATCACCAAACCCTCACTTATCACCGCTCCATCACCAAACCCTCACTTATCACCACTCCATCACCAAACCCTCACTTATCACCGCTCCATCACCAAACCCTATTGCAAACCCTCACTTATCACCACTCCATCACCAAACCCTCACACCAAACCCTTATCACCGCTCCATCACCAAACCCTCACTTATCACCACCACTCCATCACCAAACCCTCACTCATCACCGCTCCATCACCAAACCCTCACTCATCACCGCTCCATCACCAAACCCTCACTTATCACCGCTCCATCACCAAACCCTCACTTATCACCGCTCCATCACCAAACCCTCACTTATCATCACCAAACCCTCACTTATCACCGCTCCATCACCAAACCCTCACTTATCACCGCTCCATCACCAAACCCTCACTTATCACCGCTCCATCACCAAACCCTCACTCATCACCGCTCCATCACCAAACCCTCACTTATTCATCACCGCTCCATCACCAAACCCTCACTCATCACCGCTCCATCACCAAACCCTCACTCAACTATCACCCACACCAAAACCCTGCTCCATCACCAAACCCTCACTTATCACCACTCCATCACCAAACCCTCACTTATCACCGCTCCATCACCAAACCCTCACTTATCACCACTCCATCACCAAACCCTCACTCATCACCGCTCCATCACCAAACCCTCACTCATCACCGCTCCATCACCAAACCCTCACTTATCATTGCTCCATCACCAAACCCTCACTTATCACCGCTCCATCACAAGCACTCACTTATCACTGCTCCATCAACAAACCCTCACTTATCATTGCTCCATCACCAAACCCTCACTTATCACCGCTCCATCACAAGCACTCACTTATCACCACTCCATTAACAAACCCTCACTTATCACCACAGCATCACTCATCACCGCTCCATCACCAAACCCTCACTTATCACCACTCCATCACTCATCACCGCTCCATAACCAAACCCTCACTTATCACCACTTCATCATCAAACTCTCACTCATCACCGCTCTATCATCAAACCCTTCCTTATCACCACTCCATCGCCGCTGCATCGCTCATCACCGCACCATCACAAACCCTCACTTATCACCACTCCATCACCAAACCCTCGCTTTTAACCGCTCCATCATAAGCACTCACTTATCACCACTCCATCAATAAACCCTCACTTATAACCACTCCATCACTCATCACCTCTCCATCACCAAACCTTCACTTATCACCACTCCATCACTCATCACCGCTCCATCACCAAACCCTCACTTATCACCACTCATTCACCGTTCCATCACTTATCACCACTTCATCACCAAACCCTCACTTATCACCTCTCCATCACCAAACCCTCACTTATCACCACTCCATCACAGCTCCATCACTCATCACCACTCCATCACCAAACCCTCACTTATCACCACTCCATCACCAAACCCTCACTTATAACCACTCCATCACAAGCACTCACTTATCACCACTCCATCACCAAACCCTCACTTATCACCACTCCATCACCAAACCCTCACTTATCACCACCACTCCATCACCAAACCCTCACTTATCACCACCACTCCATCACCAAACTCTCACTTATCACCACTCCATCACCAAACTCTCACTTATCACCACTCCATCACCAAACTCTCACTTATCACCACTCCATCACCAAACCCTCACATATTTCTGCTCCATCAATGCTTCCCCTTCATCAATCAGATCTGGGTGATTATTACAGGTTATATACATATATATTATAATGTTATTAACGGTTTTTTTTGTTGCGATATTACACGTGTTTATGGCGCCACCTGCTGGTGAGCTGCAGTCATTTTGACGGCGTACAACCGGATATAGCCTCATCACTTCCTGCTCCTCGCGCTGGTCTCTTGGTAACGCGTGTAAACAGAGCGATGATGCGCGATGAGACGTTGATCGGGGCACGGAATAATAATAATAATAATAATAATAATAATAATAATAATAATAATAAACGAGCTGAAAGTGCGTGTTGCGGAAACACACAGTTGTAGTTGTGATGTTCTTCTAAGCGGATGTGTTCGAGAGATTGTAATTGCACTGTGAGCTACAGAGTTGCAGCATGGCTCAGGAGGACATGTGCTCTACTCTGGCCTTCACCAAAAGTCCTAAAACATCCAAAAGGACCAGTTTCCAGGTAAGAAATCTAAACACTTCCCATCTACATCATTATCCTTTAAAAGAACTTTAAACTCTACATCAATAACGACTTTTATCCCTGGACTATTAAACACATTATTGTTGTTGTCTATTATATTAGTTTATTATTATTATTATGATTGCAGGATGAGTTGGAGGCAGTGGTTTCTGAGAGAGCTGTCCGAAACAGAGCCTCATATCTGAACTCTCTCTGTGATGATGATGGTGATGATGATGATGGTGAGTTCTTCATTCAGAATGAAGCCTTTTTTGCGCTTAATATCGATTAGTTTGTTATTTCCACGCGCTGTAAGAGGATTAAGACTTTGGATGCTTCTCCGCAGACGTTCTGACGGAGCTGCTGAAGACCAGGAGGAGGAACCGTGACATGTTCAAAGCGCCAAGACCAAAAAGCTCCATTAATGACTTCAAATTGTCAGATGACGAGGAGGAGGAGGAGGAGGAGAACATCAAACCCAAAAAGGTCTCCTTCCTGAAGAGCCACAGGAATGCAAACTCTCTCAGGTCTGAAACACTCGGGTCCAATGCTCTGAAATCGGACCCAATCAGATCAGACAACTCGGTGATTTCCCCTCAAAGTGCGAATGAAGGTCGAGACAGAAGTCTGGCGGACTCCGCAAGCTCAAACTCGCCTACACCATGGAGCAGCGGCCAATCGGAATCCTCCGCCTGGCGAAGGAGCCTATCAGAATCACCCCTGCCTCTGTATTCGGAGAACAGCCAAAAGGAGAGTAAGTTCTCGCCTTCTCACAGTGTCACGATGCGTCAACAATCCAGATGCACTGCCGTGAATGGTCGGTAAGGGGAAAGACACACTTAGTTACATACAGGTGCCAAAACTTTTGGACATAATTAATAAGATTTTATTAATTGGAAACACACACACATCCCCACATAAACCCTCGCATATACACACTCTAACATTCATATACACACACACACAGATGTGTTGATTTGTTTGGTTTTGATGGGTCCAGGTGTGTTTGAGGCCACGCCCCCAACACCTGCCCCTCGCCACAGAGCTCCTCACTCGGCTGTCGGTGGGCGAGACGAAACCACGTCCAGCAGGGCCGATTCGCCTCCCGCATCCAACCCCTTCACCTTCACGTCCTCGCAAATCGCAGGGAATTCTGGGACTCGTGGCAGACAGGTGCGAACTGGACGTACAGGTAGAGCTCATGCAGAATACCGAGGACCAGGTGAATATTCAGACGTTTTCTGCATGTGTGCAGGACGGCGTGTCTGTGATCGTAAACACCCACTCCAGTCCACTAGAGGGCGCAGAGAGCTCAGGTAATACGCACACTGTGGAAGAAATTGGTTGATTTACAAAGAAGCTTTGCGAATCTTTAATGGGATGTTTTTGTTTTGTTTTTTTCCCGAATGCTGATTGGTCAGTCGCAGAACACACGGATAACAAAGAACATGAAGAACATCAAGTGTGTTTCAGTTCTCATATAGTTGTAATAATAATAATAATAATAAGGTTATTGAGTGTGTGTTTGTTTGTTTTTTTCCATCTAGCTCAGCTCTGAAGTTGCTCCCGGAACCTACAGGTCAGTTTCTGGTGCAGGTCTTATCACGGCGTGATGAAATGCTCAGCAAGTTCGACATCTTCATCTCTGTTGGATTACAGGGCTACAGTGTCTCGACCAGGCAGTTCCAGGAGGTCCAGGAGCACTCCATCGTTCATCGCAGAACCCAAATATCTGGGAACGTTAAAAGTTTTGGAGTTGTCTTTACAGGAGACGGGACCAGACAGCGCAGATACGCTACGAGCCACCGTTTATCAGGTCTGATCTCCACTCGTCTCCAAAAGCACTTCCTCATCCAAGACCACCAATCTTCAGCAGCAAATTTACCAGCCAATCAAATGCGGTGGAGACTAATGTAGACTATTGATTAAACAGGGAAGGGACACAGGGGGCGTGTCTGATTGGATGATGATTGGATGATTGGATAATGAAGGAGGATTTATTTAATGATCTCGGCCAGTAGGGCTTTTTATTCCAGAATATTGTAAACCACATGACACAGTAGATCTGTTTATCCTATTTCACCAGTTTATAAAAAAAAAAAAAACCTTCATAAAAATGTTTCTAAAAAGTGTGGATTTAGGTACTACTACTACTACTACTAATAATAATAATGGAGGGGCACGGTGGCTTAGTGGTTAGCATGTTTGCCTCACACCCCCACGGTCCGGGTTTGATTCCCCCATCTCCCCCGTCCCCTCCCGTCTTTGGCCATGTGTGTGTGGAGTTTGCATGTTCTCCCCGTGCCTCAGGTGGTTTTTCTCCGGGTTCTCCGGTTTCCTCCCAGTCCAAAAACATGCATGGTAGGTTGATTGGCACCTTGGAAAATTGTCCCTAGTGTATGAATATGTGTGTGTGTGTGTGTGTGTCCTGCGATGGGTTGGCATTCCATCCAATGTGTATCCTGCCTTAATGCCCATAGACGCCTGAGATAGACACAGACTCCCCGTGACCCGAGGGAACATCGGATAAAGCGGTAGAAGATGAATGGATGAATGAATGAATAATAATAATGGTTCAGCTGTACTGAGCAGCTCCACATATAGAGGGCGTCATTTCCCACAATAACAGGAGCCAATCACCAGTGTCTTTGAGTTTGTGTATGTGGAAGAATTGCAGAAAGCTGTACTTATCATCACTTTGTTTCTTGTATCTACAGGACTGGCTGAAGAAGAAAGAGGAGAAACTGCAGGAGACTGTCAGAGCTAAAAAACAAGAGAAACTGGAGGAGGAGAAAAAAAACGAGGTGAAGTTATTTTCATAGAAATGCTTTCATAGAAATGCTTTAGTGTAAACTGTCCTTTACTGTGTTTTATCACGTATTTAAAATATGAAATATAAAGGGGGAGGGGTACAAAGGCAGGGGTAAGTCAAAGAGAGGAGCCCAAATGTAATTATGATAAAATGATTTAAAAGATACATATACACATATACACACACACACACACAATGCTGTTCTCCTGAATAACACACTGCAGAGGTGTTAAACCGTTTCTGTTTTATAGAAAGAAGCGAGTAAGAAAGCCGAGGCCAAAGCCTTATATGAAGTTTGGAAAGAAAAGAAACATGACGCTTTAAAAGAGAAGATCAGGGAAAAGCAAGAAGCGATGAGAAAACTGAAGGAAGCGATGGATGACAAAGAGGAAAGGAAAGAGACAGCGAAACAGGTAAACTGTGATGCACATTAATCAGGGTACAGGTGGGGGGGGGGGTATGTACAGATGAAGGGTGTTAATAGGGTTAATGGTCGAGGTTACTCAGGGTAAAGGTGGAGGAGGTTAATCAGGGTACAGGCGGAGTTTACTCAGGGTGCAGGTGGAGGAGGTTACTCAGGGTACAGGCGGAGTTTACTCAGGGTGCAGGTGGAGGAGGTTAGTCAGGGTAAAAGTGGAGGTTTGTCAGGGTACTGGTGGAGGGGTTTAGTCAGGGTGCAGGTGGAGGAGGTTAGTCAGGGTAAAAGTGGAGGAGGTTTGTCAGGGTACTGGTGGAGGGGTTTAGTCAGGGTGCAGGTGGAGGAGGTTAGTCAGGGTAAAAGTGGAGGAGGTTAGTCAGGATACTGGTGGAGGAGTTTAGTCAGGGTGCAGGTGGAGGAGGTTAGTCGGGGTACAGGCGGAGTTTACTCAGGGTGCAGGTAGAGGAGGTTACTCAGGGTACAGGCGGAGTTTCCTTAGGTTGCAGGTGGAGGAGTTTACTCAGGGTGCAGGTGGAGGAGGTTAGTCAGAGTGCATGTGGAGGAGGTTAGTCAGGGTACAGGTGGAGGTTAATCAGGGTAAAGGTGGAGGAGATTACTCATGTTAATGAGTGGAGGAGGTTACTTTTCAGTGTTAGTGTTAATGAAGTAAAACTCTTTAACCTCTTTCTTATGAGCAGATGTTTGAGAAATGGAAGCGAGAACACGACGAGATCCTCCGCGAGCAGCAAAAAGAGCGGCTGCAGGCGGAAATCAGGCTGCAAGAGAAAAAGGAGAAGGAGAAAGAGCAGAGGAGACGAGACAGCAGCTCTTCGTTCGCTCAGTGGTGAGACACCCGAGACCATTCAGTCGTCACATCTGCACACCCGAGCGGCAGCTTCAAGAGGGACACCTGGGGCTTCAGAACCTGCTCCGAAAACCCAACGACACTGAAGACTCCTTCCATAAATCTTACACATCAGCACGTCACAACCTGATTACACCTTTATAAATCACCCGCTTTTTCATTGCGAACGGGGCGTTACTATGGAAACGACGTAACGGATCAGAATGAGAAAATAAGCCTGCACTGCTGTCAGAGCTGCCGCTCCAGAGAATGAATCTGACCAATCAGAACTCAGATCTGTGGCGTGACTCGTACAGTAGATAGAATTTCGTATAAAGTGTATTGGGGGTAGATTGTGTGTACAAGATTTGTTTTCCTCTCTCTCTCTCTCAGGAGCGCCAAGAAGAAGGAGGTGATCGGGGAGAAGCTGAAGTCTGAACGCAAGCAGAAGGAATTCAAAGAGATTGAGGAGAAATATGTGAAGGAGGAAAGAGAAAAGTCAGCATTGGACATGTACGAGGAGTGGCTGGTGAGCAGATTAAACGTTCACTGTTAACACAAAATGCAAAATAATGCCGAACTTTATTACATAAATAAAACAAAAAAGCATATATTATATAAATATGAATATATTAGTACATATTACTGAAATTGAAGGCCAAGCAGTAACAACTCCCGATAAATAAAAACAATTACATCTAATATAATGAATGTCACTTCAAATAGACAGTATGCAGTGTCTGTGATTCACCTCTAGAGGCCGCTCTGGTACTGTATAATCATAACCCGGAAAAACCGGGTTATATATATTTTTTTATATATTCAATTATCAGTGCTGATTAATCGGTAGAACTGATTAATCACTCGACCCATTCGTGTTCATACATGAGCTTCATCTTTCTTAACATTGTAGTTTCACATTCATGGAACAGAAAGCGTAATTTTACATACAAAAAAGCATTACTGCATCATGAAAATGATATAAATATGAATATATAAATAAATATTAATGAAAGTTAAGGATATTTCTTCAAACTGAAACAAGCAGTAACAACTCCTAATAAATAAAAACAATTACATTTAAAATAATGAATGTTACTTCGAATAGACAGTATGCGGTGTCTGTGATTCGCCTCTAGAGGCCGCTCTGATACTGTATAATCATAACCCGGAAAAACTATCTCTATTTTGTTTTGTTTTTTTGCCGATAGACGTTCGACTATCAGTGCTGATTAATCGGCAGAACTGATGAATCACTCGACCGATTTTTGTTCATACACGAGCTTCATCTTTCTTAGTGTTGAAGTTTCACGTTCATGGAACAGAAAAGCGTCATTTTACATACAAAAAAGCATTACTGAATCATGAAAATGATATAAATATGAATATATTAATAAATATTAATGAAGTACATTTCTTCAAACTGAAACAAGCAGTAACAACTCCCAATAAATAAAAACAATTACATTTAAAATAATGAATGTCACTTCAAATAGACACTATTGCAGTGGCCGCTCTGGTGTACTGTATAATCATAACCTGGAAAAACTATCACTTTTATTTTTATTTAAAAAATTTTTTTTTGCCGATAGACGTTCAACTATCAGTGCTGATTTATCAGCAGAAACGATGAATCAATTGACCCATTCGTGTTTCTCAAATCAGCTTCCGTAGCGGCGAAGGTTCACGTGCGTGGGAACAGAAAGCCCCATTTTATCCACCCGTAATGAAATTCTGACTTTTTTGTTTTTTATATAGAAAAAAAAAGAATTTCAGCAGAAACAAGAACGAAAAGAAAAACAAAAGAAGGCGGATGTGTTTCGGCAAGCTCCGCCCCCATGGAGCCCTGCCAACAGGACCATACCATTTGGCAAATAAATCTCTGTATCCGTTGGAGATGCACACACTTGTCACTATATTAGGAACACACACACACACACACACACACCTGCTCATTCATTATGCATTACACTGTTGCCTCATGACATCACATCAAACCACTACAACAGAAGAAGATCACATAAGGTTCTTCTGTGTCAGCCATGAACAGGAACCTGAGGCTACAGTAAGCATGCACACACACACGCACACACACACACAATATGAAGAAGAACATTTACAAGTCCAATTGCTGTCGATTTCTGAGGTGAATTGTGTGTGTTTGTGTTTGTGCGTTCTACCAGGTGACTATTGCATCAGTGCACATGTTCTTTATAAAGTGGCGAGTGAGCATCACTCAGCCGGAGAACTGATGGATGTGTGCGTTGAAGAATCTGACAGCAAGAACAGAAGAGTGCGCTGCTCCATGTCTGATCTGATTATAAATCTGATTAATGTTGGTGTGTGTGTCACTGTGAGTCCGATAAGAGATTCGGCTTTCAGCGCAAAACATCAGCTATTATTCAGCTGCTGCACATCGACATCTCAAAACACACACACACACACACACACACTGTTCCACCCCGTCTCCTTTTTATCTTTATTTCTGTATTTTCGAGGTTTTAGGTCATTTCATGGTCCTCTGACACAATTCAATTCAATTACCTCAAATTATTCTGTTAAATCAGCAAAACATTGTCCCAGATGTGTTTACAGATGTATGTACACCTTAAAAATTTTATTCAAAGATGTGTAATCACCTCTACTTTTAACACTCTGTCTCTTCTCGTCTATCGCCCTATCTCTCTATCGCTCTGTTACATTCTTCTCGTCAGTGGTATTAAGTTCATCAGTAACCTCATGTTTGTGTGTGTTTGTGTGTGTGTGCTGGTTATAAACTTATTAAATCTGTTATAGACTCGCACCCTTCACATGATTGTGTAATCATTTGTCTTTGTTTGGACGTTACTGCAGATCATGGGGAAGTTCCTGCGTCTCTCCGGGCCTCTAATTTCAGAACAAAACTAAACACACAACCCAAACATCATCTCTCTGCCTCCATATATATACACATTCAGAGCATGCATAGTGTGTGTGTGTGTGTGTGTGTGTGTGTGTGTGTGCGTGTGTGAGAGAGAGACAGACGTGTATGCCTGCAGCTCTGTCACAAAAATATTCATAATATTCAGATAATTCTCTGTAATTTGGTAAATTCAGTCTATACATTATAGATGGTGTTTATTTTAGGCAGCTGGTGCCTAAAATACAGTCATTGTGGTGGTGAAGTTTTCTGCACAGTCTGTGTGTGTACAGGTTTGTGTGCAGTCAGTGGTGATGGTGTAGGTTTGAGTACAGTCAGTGGTGGTGGTGGTGGTGTAGGTTTGCATACAATCGATAGTGGTGATGGTGTAGATTTGTTTAGTCAGTGGTAGTGGTGGTGGTGATGCTGTTGGTTTGTGTACAGTGAGTAGTGGTGATGGTGGTGGTGATGGTGTAGGTTTATGTACAATCGATAGTGGTGATGGTGTAGGTTTGCGTACAGTTGGTGGTGGTGGTGATGGTGTAGGTTTATGTACAGTCGATAGTGGTGATGGTGTTGGTTGGTGTACAGTCAGTGGTGGTGTTGATGGTGTAGGTTTATGTATAGTCGATAATGGTGATGGTGTAGGTTTGTGTACAGTCAGTGGTGGTGGTGATGGTGTAGGTTTATGTACAGTCGACAGTGGTGATGTTGTTGGTTGGTGTACAGTCAGTGGTGGTGCTGTAGATTTGCATACAGTCAGTGGTGGTGTTGGTGTTGGTGTTGGTGGATGTACAGTAGATAGTGGTGATGGTGTAAGTATGTGTACACTCAGTGGTGGTGGAGTAGGTTTATGTACAGTAGATAGTGGTGATGGTGTAGGTTTGTGTACAGTCAGTGGTGGTGGTGGTGTAGGTTTATGTACAGTTGATAGTGGTGATAGTGTAGGTTTGTGTACAGTCAGTGGTAGCGGTGGTGATGGTGGTAATGGTGTAGGTTTATGTACTGTATATAGTGGTGGTGTATGTTAGTGTACAGTCGGTGGGGTTGGTGCAGGGAGTAGCAGGACAGGGCCGAGACTGTGAATAGAATGGATGTGAAGGTTATTAAAGGTGAGACGCAGTGCAGGTCCTCTTCTGTGACAAGCCGCTGCTAAGAATAATAGATGCACCAGCTTCACCTTGGGAGTAGTATGTCTTTGTTCGGCAATATCATTCATCATCGCTTCATCCAACTTCTCTCTTTTATCTCAGGAGTCTTTGGGAATCAAGACAGGACACGCCCCCCCGACAAATTTCCAAGGTGCCAATCAATCTACCTTGCATGTTTTAGGACCGGGGGGAAACCGGAGAACTCTGGGGAGAAAAACCCCCTGAGGCACGGGGAGAACTCCATACACACGGCGGAGGCGGATTTGAGACGATCGTGCTAACCAATAAGCCACCCAACATTATTGGGTTTGTTACTTGAGAAATGAAGGCAAAAGGATCTTCTCTTCTTTATATTTACAACAGACATTCTACTTCAGACACAAACATCTTATAAGACACGCGACACCAGACGTGGTCTCGCAGGTTTCACACTAGATATGGTTACGCTTGTAGAATACACAGGAAGTTCTCTTGCCAGTGTCTTATCACAGGTGTGTGTTATCCTGAGTCACTGTGCTGATGGTAGATTTGTGTCTCAGAGCTTTGTCCCTTACCGGGTCCCTGCTGCACTTTCTCCCGAGCGCCCTCTCAGGCGGTGCGCATTTGAACGTGGCGGTGAAGGCGTCCCGGTAGTTACGGTTCATCCAGCCGTAGAGGATGGGGTTTGCGAAGGCGGAGCACATGGCGAAGATGTGGAACACCGTGTAGAGCAGTTTGAAGTCCTTCATGTCCAACACGCTGCTGTCGATGTCCACAGCCAGCTGGAAGGCGTGGAACGGTAGCCAGCTGAGGCCGAATACGGCGACCACGGCCGCTAGCATCTTGGTGGTTTTACGGCGGCGTCGGTGTCGCTCGCTGTGTCCTCCTCCGGGGCTCACTTGCTTCCTAAGCTTGCTCCAGATACAGGTGTAGGCGTAGGAGATGATGGACAAGGGCAGGCCGTACTGCAGCAGGAACGTGGCTACGCTGTACACGGTCCCATCTGCACTGCTGCCCGGCCACTTCTCCACGCAACCCTGAATGGTGTGCTCGGGGGTCAGGTCGAAGGTGACATACTCGCGGAAAATGGCCAAGGGGCTGGCTAGCACAGCGCTGGCCATCCACGTCACCATGATCACCACCACGCAGGCGTCTTTGGACATTTTGGTCTCGGTGTGGTGAATGATACTGCGGTAGCGGTCCAGCGCGATCACGTTGAGCGTGATGGTGGACACGTGGACGGCGAGGCCCTGAGCGTAGGGCAACAGGTAACACATCGCCTGACCGAACTTCCACTCGCCGAACAGCGTGGCCATCAGGGTGAAGGGCAGGCACAGGGCGTTCACCAGCAGGTCTGCCACCGCCAGGTTAGCAATGAAGAAGTTGGTGACCGTGTGCAGGTTGCGGAACTTGTACACGACGTAAATAACCAACGAATTTCCGCTCACGCCGAACAGGATGATGGCGCTGTAGGCCAAGATGAGAACCACCTGAACCCCCATCAGCTGCGTGCTGTCCTCCAGACCTTCTAACAAAGCGCCCTCATCTGGGATGTCCAGCTGCGTGCTGCAGTTAGACGAGGAACTGATGTTGCCTTTGGTCACGTTCTCGTCGCTCATCACGTCCATGTTCAGGATCCATGCACTAGAACTGGAGAAGACCACAACACTGCTGCGGTGACTCCAACACAACAGGCGAGTTAAGAGTTCTATTCAGCACCTTTAGCGTTACCTCACAGCTCAGGTTCCTGACCATGGAGAGCCCTCTTTGTCCAATATTCTCCTGCTCTAACACTCCTGGTGGAATCAGTACCAGAATTAGGAACCTGTATGTGAGGGAAAGCAAAAGAACCATTTAAGGTGCCACATTCAAGCTTTCCATAGGTGTCACATGATCCACAATGCCATTGAGTAAATACACTTTTGCTGTTTATCTGGACCCTCAAAAAGAGAAGGAATTCTAAAGGAGCCCAGGTTTTCTCTGAGAAACATTGTACGGGGAGGATTTCACCTTCTCTCCGTCAGAAGCTTCTCTATCCTATATGACATCCTAAAGTTAAAGCTTAAGTTACTTCTCCACATCTTCTCACCTGCAGCTCACTACATCTCTTACAGTAAAATCATTCAAACATTTAACACTGATAGAAAATTACAGGAGGTGTGTGTGTGTGTGTGTGTGTTTACGGGAGAAGCTGAAGTATGAAGCTGTCATTACGCAATTATCATGAAATGGGCTCATTCACCGCGAGCATCGTTTAATTACGGCTAATTAATCACATTTCATTTCCTTTACAGAACAACACCACGGGATACACATACAAACACAAACACACAAATAAACACAGGCATTTACATGCAAATGAATCAAAAAGTAGAAAAGCTCTGTACAACTGAGATTTCATTCAATCTGCAGATAAAATTGTCATCAGCATCGTCATCTCACCTTTATGGAGTGGCGGCTCTGAGAAGTTCTGATGAGAAATGAAGAATTTCTGAATCATGCTGCAGAACAAAAGCGCTCGGCTCTATCCTAGTCTTCGGTACAGTGTGTGTGTGTGTGTGTGTGTGTGTGTGTGTGTGTGTGTACGTGAGTGAGGGAGCGAGCATCTGGCTGGAGTCAGGCGTGTGTTTCCTTCCTTCTTTCTTTAAGATGGTTTTGTTAAAAGCCACGCCCCCTAACAAGATACTTCTCTCAGAGTGGTCCATTGAAAATATAACATGAACCACACGCCAAATATGTAATCAATGTAATATTATAAACTATATAGTACATACAATCATTTATTTCTTTTTCTTTATTTCAATCAAAGGGTTAAAGGTCAGTGAAGGCGGCGTGAATGTGGAGTTCAGGTGTGAATAGTGGCTTGAGATTGGCTGGAAGGATTTCAGGTGTGAATAATGGATTGTGATTGGCTGGAATGAGTTCAGATGTGAATAGTGGCTTGAGATTGGCTGGAATTAGTTCGGATGTGATACTGGCTTGTGATTGGCTGGACGGCTTTCATGTGTGAATAGTAGATTGTGATTGGCTGGAATTAGTTCAGATGTGAATAGTGGCTTGTGATTGACTGGAAGGATTTCAGGTGTGAACAGTGGATTGTGATTGGCTGGAATGAGTTCAGATGTGAATAGTGGATTGTGATTGGCTGGAAGGATTTCAGGTGTGAACAGTGGATTGTGATTGGCTGGAATTAGTTTGGATGTGATAGTGGCTTGTGATTGGCTGGAAAGAGTTCAGGTTTATGAATAGTGACTTGTGATTGGCTGTAATTGGCTGTGAAGGATCTGAAGCAGCAGAAGTGTTGTAATAAGACTCATACTAAAAGTAGGAAAATGAAGCATTATTTTGATCCATCCATTCAGCTGTACTCATAAGGATATAATATATAATATATATCATGATATATATATATATATATATATATATATATATATATATATATATCATGTCATGTCATGATGTGAGTGGAGAGTACGGATATGTTGGTGTTAGAGGATTAGATCTACTACGCAGCTGCTGCTGCTGAGGGGTCTGATGCCTGCTCTGATAACTGTGTTCATAAATAGAGATGTTAAGAATAACCATGCTGCTTCTGGAAAAGATGGAGTAAGAAAGAAGACTGACACCCCTGACCACCTGACTCACTTTCCTTCACAACCGCGCCCCGCCCCCCCACCCCTCACACCCCACACATCCGCCCCCATCCCCACCCTGGCCGGCCCTCTATAGAAGCCTGCTGAGATGATCGACAACAAATGGGCCCATCTGCAGCTCCCATGGAGACACGGACCCAGGGTTTGTAACAGATATATGTGCCTGTGAATGTTTTTCTCAAACGTCTATGTGCTAGTGAACCGATTCTACAGGTGTGTGTGCGTGTGTGTGTGTGAGGAACCCAGAATTTATCTCATGTAAATGTGGAGACCATGGAGGAAGATCTGTGTTGGTGTTGAGGAGGTGAAGGGTGAAGAGAATAGTGTACAGCAGTGTACAGCTATTTTAGTCAGAGTATGAAGAATTTATGTTGAGAGAATCAATCAGCACACAGGTAGAGTTTCATGGCTGAACTAAAAATGTGTGTATATATATATATATATATATATACAAACCGGATTCCAAAAAAGTTGGGACACTATACAAATCGTGAATAAAAACTGAATGCAATGATGTGTAGGTGCCAAATTCTAATATTTTATTCAGAATAGAACATAACACACGAAACAAAAGTTTAAACTGAGAAAATGTACCATTTTAAGGGAAAAATATGTTGATTCAGAATTTCATGGTGTCAACAAATCCCAAAAAAGTTGGGACAAGTAGCAGTAAGAGGCTGGAAAAAGTAAATTTAAGCATAACGAGGAGCTGGAAGACCAATTAACACAAATTAGGTCAATTGGCAACATGATTGGGTATAAAAAGAGCTTCTCAGAGTGGCAGTGTCTCTCAGAAGCCAAGATGGGTAGAGGATCACCAATTCCCACAATGTTGCGCAGAAAGATAGTGGAGCAATATCAGAAAGGTGTTACCCAGCGAAAAATTGCAAAGACTTTGCATCTATCATCATCAACTGTGCATAACATCATCCAAAGATTCAGAGAATCTGGAACAATCTCTGTGAGAAAGGGTCAAGGCCGTAAAACCATACTGGATGCCCGTGATCTCCGGGCCCTTAAACGACACTGCACCACAAACAGGAATGCTACTGTAAAGGAAATCACAGAATGGGCTCAGGAATACTTCCAGAAACCATTGTCAGTGAACACAATCCACCGTGCCATCCGCCGTTGCCAGCTGAAACTCTACAGTGCAAAGAAGAAGCCATTTCTAAGCAAGATCCACAAGCTCAGGCGTTTACACTGGGCCAGGGATCATTTAAAATGGAGTGTGGCGAAATGGAAGACTGTTCTGTGGTCAGACGAGTCACGATTCGAAGTTCTTTTTGGAAATCTGGGACGCCATGTCATCCGGACCAAAGAGGACAAGGACAACCCAAGTTGTTTATCAACGCTCGGTTCAGAAGCCTGCATCTCTGATGGTATGGGGTTGCATGAGTGCGTGTGGCATGGGCAGCTTGCATGTCTGGAAAGGCACCATCAATGCAGAAAAATATATTCAGGTTCTAGAACAACATATGCTCCCATCCAGACGTCATCTTTTTCAGGGAAGACCCTGCATTTTCCAACAAGATAATGCCAGACCACATTCTGCATCAATCACAGCATCATGGCTGCGTAGGAGAAGGATCCGGGTACTGAAATGGCCAGTCTGCAGTCCAGATCTTTCACCTATAGAGAACATTTGGCGCATCATAAAGAGGAAGGTGCGACAAAGAAGGCCCAAGACGATTGAACAGTTAGAGGCCTGTATTAGACAAGAATGGGAGAGCATTCCTATTTCTAAACTGGAGAAACTGGTCTCCTCTGTCCCCAGACGTCTGTTGAGTGTTGTAAAAAGAAGGGGAGATGCCACACAGTGGTGAAAATGTCCTTGTCCCAACTTTTTTGGGATTTGTTGACACCATGAAATTCTGAATCAACATATTTTTCCCTTAAAATGGTACATTTTCTCAGTTTAAACTTTTGTTTCGTGTGTTATGTTCTATTCTGAATAAAATATTAGAAGTTGGCACCTACACATCATTGCATTCAGTTTTTATTCACGATTTGTATAGTGTCCCAACTTTTTTGGAATCCGGTTTGTATATATATATACAGACACACAGTGTATATATATATATATATATATATATATATATATATATATATATATATATATATATATATATATATATATATATCATATATTCATACATTCATTCATCTTCTACCGCTTTTTTCCGATCTTCCCTCGGGTTATTGGGAGTCTGTGCCTATCTCAGGCGTCTATGGGCATCAAGACAGGAATCACCCTGGATGGAATGCCAACCCATCGCAGGGCACACACACACACACACACACATTCACACACTAGGGACAATTTTTCCAAGGTGCCAATCAGCCTACCGTGCATGTTTTTGGACCAGGAGGAAAGCGGAGAACCCGGAGAAAAAACCCCTGAGGCACGGGGAGAACATGCAAACTCCACACACACACATGACCGAGACGGCAATCAAACCCGGACCCTGGAGGCGAACATGCTAACCACTAAACCACCATGCCCTACACATATATAAATATATATATAATTCGGTTATGATCTGCAGATTTCATAAAACGACATCCATCTGAGCAACACAAGCAAATAACACAATAAATAACACAAGCTTTTTATTCCACAGGTTCCATCAGAGCTCCTCCGACCTGCTAATCCCGAGGAGCTACACTGACTGACTAATTAACTTTTTTTTTAGAATTCTGAGAAGGATAAGAATATACCTGTATCATACAAGTCCCAGATAGACATAAGACCCCTAGAAGACCAATCCCGAAAAACTGCATCAGTACATTCATTCATTCATTCATCTTCTACCGCTTTATCCGATCTTCCCTCGGGTCACGGGGAGCCTGTGCCGATCTCAGGCGTCTATGGGCATTAAGGCAGGATACACCCTGGATGGAATGCCTACCCATCGCAGGGCACACATACACACATTCACACACACATTCATACACTAGGGAGAATTTTCCAAGGTGCCAATCAACCTACCGTGCATGTTTTTGGACCGGGGGGAAACCGGAGAACCCGGAGAAAAACCCCCTGAGGCACGGGGAGAACATGCAAACTCCACACACACATCATGGCCGAGACGGGAATCGAACCCGGATCCTGGCGGTGTGAGGCGAACGTGCTAACCACTACGCCACCGTGCCCCTGCATCAGTACATGATAGTAGAAAAGATCAATTGTTTATTACAGGTGCAAGGATTATTATTATTATTATTATTATTATTATTATATTATTATTATTATTATTATTATTATTATTATTATTATTATTCATTCATCTTCTACCGCTTTATCCGATCTTCCCTCAGGTCACGGGGAGCCTGTGCCTATCTCAGGCGTCTATGGGCATTAAGGGAGGATACACCCTGGATGGAATGCCAACCCATCGCAGGGCACACACACACACACACACTCACATTCATACACTAAGGACAATTTTCCAAGGTGTCAATCAACCTACCGTGCATGATTTTGGACCAGGGAGGAAACCGGAGAACCTGGAGAAAAACCCCCCGAGGCACGGGGAGAACATGCAAACTCCACACACACATGGCCAAGACAGGAATCGAACCCTGGTGGTGTGAGACGAACGTGCTAACCACTAAGCCACCATGCCCCCCTCCGCTTATTATTATTATTATCATGTGTGAGTAGATCCAGAATAAGGAAACCTTCACTTCATTTCCTCATCACACAACGCATTTTCCAGCAGCTTTCTCTCTGGAGAAAATGATTTCATTACAGAATGACGGATTGAAGAGGTTGAATGAAGTCGTGTTTTTAACTTGTTTTTTTTAACTTGAAGTCTTTTTAACTTTCCCACTGATTGGATTTACCTTTGCGCTGATTACAGGTCAGTCTGAAAGCCATTTTTATAGTTAATTACATTTTCTTTTCTTTTCTTTTTTATATAGATGTATTTGAGAAGAGAGGAACTGGCTCGTCTCTCCGTCCTGTCTGGACCACAGGCACACAAAACGATAGCAGCAGCGTCTCAATCTGATATTGATTCTGTCCTCGACTCGACATTTCATTAAAGACCTGCTCGGTAATTCAGCTTTAGACCAAAAAAAACCCCTACAAAGTCTCAGTGCCACTGTAGGGACCATTTATCACTGGCTGATACATTTAGAATAAGCAGACAGCTGTAGAGATCCGACCTCAGAAAGAAGCAGTAATACTGACAAGCAGCAAGTGGAAGAATAAATAACGTGATGTGACTTTATAATGGGAAGTGATGCACTTTACTAGATTTGTTCAGTATAAACACTGTTCAGCTTCCCAGTGTATGTGTGTGTGTGTGTGTGTGTGTGTGTGTGTGTGTGTGTATTTACCTCAGACTAAAGGGGTCAGTTCGACTTTCACCTGTCTGCAGTTTCTCGGCTTGATCAGCCACCTGTGTAATGTAATGTGTATGTCACAATAATGTGTATGTCACAATAATCACAATAATGTAATGTGTATGCGTGTGTGTATATATATATATATATATATATATATATATCATTCATTCATTCATCTTCTACCGCTTTATCCGATTCGGCCATGTGTGTGTGGAGTTTGCATGTTCTCCCCGTGCCTCAGGGGTTTTTTCTCCGGGTTCTCCGGTTTCCTCTCGGTCCAAAAACATGCAGGGTAGGTGTGGAAGGCGGGGCTTAAAAGTGGGAGAAAAAAAAGGGGGGGTCTGATTGGCCAGCGAGCACAACCGGAAATGGATCTCTTCTGTTGGAATAGGACGGAGATAAACAAGGGTCTGTAAAATGTCCAAGTAACCGCATTTAGAATATTTCATTATCTGCATTATCTGTATGTTTGTGGGAGATAAACAACCATCATTCATTCATTCATCTTCTACCGCTTTATCCGATCTTCCCTCGGGTCACGGGGAGCCTGAGTCCTATCTCAGACGTGTCTATGGGCATTAAGGCAGGATACACCCTGGATAGAATGCCAACCCATCGCAGGGTACACACACACACACACACACACACATTCATCTCACTAGGGAACAATTTTCCAAGGTGCCAATCAACCTACCGTGCATGTTTTTGGACCGAGAGAGGAAACCGGAGAACCCGGAGAAAAAAAAACCCCTGAGGCACGGGGAGAACATGCAAACTCCACACACACATGGCCGAGACGGGAATCGAACCTGGACCCTGGCGGTGTGAGGCGAACGTGCTAACCACTAAACCGTGCTAACCGTGCCGCTATATATATATATATATATATATATATATATATATATATATATATATATATATATATATAGAGAGATAGAGAGAGAGAGAGAGAGAGAGAGAGAGAGAGAGAGAGAGTTACTAGTTACTATACTCACACACACAGACACACACACACACACACACACACACACATATATATATATATATGTGTGTGTGTGTGTGTGTGTGTGTGTGTGTGTGTGTGTGTGTCTATGTGTGTCTGGTCATGCTAATGTCTGTAACTACAGAGAGACACAGTTAAGAAAGGACTGAAACAGACAGGGTTGAGACAGATAGAGTTGAGACAGACAGGTTAGAGATACACCTGAGACGGACAAGTTCGACACAAACAAGGTTGAGACAGACAGGTTAGAGAGACGGGGATGTGACAAAAAAGGTTGAGTGAGACAGGGTTGAGACAAACAGAGATGAGGCTGACAGGGGTGAGACAAACAGGTTTCAGATGAACACAGATGAGACAGACAGGGTTGAGATACACCTGAGACGGACAAGTTTGAGACAATCAAGGTTGAGGCAGACAGGTTAGAGAGACGTCTGAGAGACAAGGTATAAGACAAACAAGGTCGAGATAGACAAGGTTGTGACAAAAAAGGTTGAGTGAGACAGGGTTGAGACGAAGAGTGATGAGGCTGACGGGTGAGACCAACAAGGTTGAGGTAAATGGTTGAGTAAAAGGTTGAGAAGTTTGAGAGAGACAGGATTGAGACATGGTTTGGCACAGACAAGGTTTAGTAAATGTTGAGAGAGTTTGAACAGAGTTGAGGCAGACGGGGTTGAGACAGACAAAGTTGAGACACGGTTGAGGAAATGTGTTTTTGAGTTTTTGCTGAATCATCACATTAATCTACTCCTAAAATAGCGTTTTCACTTCACATTCATCCTGAATAAAACAAGTGACATTCAGCAACATGATGGATTACACAGAGGAACAAAAGTGATGGATAGATATATCATTTCATCTCTTTGCCCCCCATCCTTTTTTTAAACTAGACACTTTAATCTGAGCTGTCAACATAGAATCTGAAACACAGGGCATGATGGAGAATGCAGAGTAACAACCTCCAGCTCTCCGTCTGTTTCTCTGTCTGTCGGTCTGTCTGTCTGTCTGCCATAAAAGTCATAATTAGTTGAAATCAGATGATTATGTTGGTTTGTAAATGTAGAAAATGCTAACCAGACCCTGAATTTATACTTTATTGTCTTAAAAATTCTGTAGAAGAGAATTTATATTTTTCAACATTTAAAAAAAAAAACATGTGAAGCTCTCGACTCGTCCAGAGTCAAACACGGACGTCCAGTTCGATGTGTCCACTTCCTTAAAAACAACAGCAGTAAACAGGAAAGGCGTGACAAAGACACAGGTTCGGTTTCCCTCAGCAGGGTTTTACAAGGTCCTACTGTTTGTCCTGATGGTGTATTGATGTGACTGCAGGCTTTTCAGGACAGTGAAGGTAAAGTGTATATGTGTGTGCCTGTTGGTGTTTGTTCCGTCTCAGGCCGCCGTATTAAACAGGAATAACTGCAGAGTGTCAGTGTTGTGTTAAATAAGATTAAACCCAGTTCATCTACACTCCCCTTTTTTCCCAGCAATCTGTTTACATCAGCGTTACAGGACACAGGCTGCCCTGCTAATGAGGTCCTTCTGCCTGGAGATCCGTCTCCACCACACTCCATCTTGATTAAACAACGATACAGCTCTAACAGAGGAATGCCTGATACACATGCGCATTTATTTCAGTCATGTACAGTTATTACACAAACATACAGCACAGCTGTGAACCTCAACAACGTTCCTCACGGATCTACAGGTGCTCCACACACGAGGACATGTGTGTGTGTGTGTTAAAATCAGATGATTGTGTTGGTTTGTAAATGCAGTAAATGTTAAGGATCATTTATTCTCCACTGTGAAATATTCTAGAAATATTAATAATTGTGAGAGATTGTAAGTAACAGTGTGTGCACTAGATGGCGCTGTGTCTGTGTTTCTGTACTGCATCAGTCAGGATTATCCTTCATGAGTGGTTCAATGGTACTTTAAAATAAGTTATCAAAATATTATAAAATAATTTTTTATAGCTCAGATCCATGTACACTTTTTTTCCCCAGTAAAACTCACAGTGTAAATATAAAATATAAACATACACACATTTTTATTATACACAATATAATATAAATGCCACAATAATAACAAGGATAAAAATACACACACACACTAATCACAAATCATTCGTTTATCATACAAATATTCATCTTCCAACACTTATCGGTGTGTGTATTTGATGGCACATTTCACTTTAATGGAAAGTCTTTTCAAAGTAGCAAAAATATAAAATCATTCAGGAAAATAACACAAACTTTGATCTGCTAGCAAACATGTTTGTGAGGACCGTGTAATAAACCCTGAAAGTGCACTTGCGGTGAAAAGCCCTTGGTTGTGCGTTGGCTGTGCGCAGGTTGGGGTCTCCGTGTGACGTGACGTGTTTAGAAGAAGTGAAGGAACTCATAAAGGGACAGAAGTGATGGAACACGGAGTGATACAGAGCAACATCTGTACATGTGGTCCACGAGCGATTGCGAGTTTCACGTCATCCGGCCATCCACAGCATGAAGGAGAAGAAGAAGGTCGGGAGCAGAGTCGCTGGTGAGAGACCGGAGTAACTGATCAAGATGAGACCCAGGAGGAGGGAGAACAGGACACTCCTCTGATCCCGAACCACTGCCTTCACTCCTCTGCAGAACTGAAAACACACCATCATCATCATCATCATCAGACACCAAAAATACACTTGTTTAATCTCATCTCTCCTGCTTTTAGACATGGTAACAAGTGTGTGCCCCACTGTTTTTCCTTTACTTGCAGAACTGTTTAAGGTCTAAAACTCCAAGTTCAACACATTTTATTGGAGGTTGTTCAAACTTATGTATTGCTTAGGACGTATTATAAGAACCGTATTGTGTGCAAGGATGGGAACCGGGAACGGACTCCTCACCTGGTCGGTCTGCAGGCTCACGGATGTCCCGTACCGACAGGAAGTGACGAAGTGCTCGCAGTTGTTCCACAGCAGACTATAGGCCACGCGACCCACGCGCCTCTCCGCCCTGCGCACCACCTCGTCTCCATCCGCGGCCCGCTCGCCGGGGAGCCTGTGGTCCATGGTGTTGACGCGCACCGGAGCGCCGTACGCGAAGTCCTCCACGGTGTCCACGCGCACGCTCGCGCTCCGGTACACGCAGCCGAGCACGAGGCGCGTGTTGGTGACGGCTGTGAGCGCGCGCTCCCCGGTGATGGCCGGCAGAATGTCGGGCACGAGATGCGCTACGCGATCCGCGCCGAGGTAAATCCCGAAGTGCACGAAGAGCGTGCGCGGCACCTCCAGCAGGTCCCCGTGGCGGAGCACCGGCACGGGCGCAGGAGGGTGGGGCGGGGATGTCGGGGCCGCGCGCTCGCTGCGCCACGGCCACGCGCTTTTCAACGCGCTCAGGTGGGAGAGGAGCGCGAGCCTGTGCAGCAGCAGCACGAGGGAGTCGTACATGGTCCTGCGGGATCTCACCACGCGCGTCCGTTATAGCGCAGTTTTATACCTGTGTGGAAGGCGGGGCTTAAAAGTGGGAGGAAAAAAAGGGGGGGGGGTCTGATTGGCCAGCGAGCACAACCGGAAATGGCTCTCTTCTGTTGGAATAGGACGGAGATAAACAAGGGTCTGTAAAATGTCCAAGTAACAGTATTTAGAATATTTCATTATCTGCATTATCTGTATGTTTGTGGGAGACGCCACAGATATTCCAGCAACGTCACTCAGAGCTTTTTAGTGTGTGTGTGTGTGTGTGTGTGTGTGTGTGTGTGTGTGTGTGTGTGTGACAGTGTTGGGAAGGTTACGTTGGAAATATAATAGGTTACAGATTACAAATGACTCTATTCAAAATGTAATAAGTAGTGTAACTTTTTAATTACTTTATAAAAGTAAAACCGATTACTTTCATTTGACCAATAGGTGGCACTAAAATAAAGTGGGATATATTTTCGAAACTGATGGGGTACGGTGGCTTAGTGGTTAGCACGTTCGCCTCACACCGCCAGGATCCGGGTTCGATTCCCGTCTCGGCCATGTGTGTGTGGAGTTTGCATGTTCTCCCTGTGCCTCAGGTGGGTTTTCTCCGGGTTCTCCGGTTTCCCCCGGTCCAAAAACATGCACGGTAGGTTGATTGGCACCTTGGAAAATTGTCCCTAGTATATGAATGAATGTGTGTGTGTGTCCTGCGATGGGTTAGCATTCCATACAGGGTGTATCCTGCCTTAATGCCCATAGACGCCTGAGATAGGTACAGGCTCCCCGTGACCCGAGGGAAGATCGGATAAAGCGGTAGAAGATGAATGAATGAATGAATATTTTAGAAACTGAGGCGCTTCAGAGTCAAAAGTAACTGTAATTTAATTATATTTTTTTAGTAGTAACTGTAATGGATTACTTTTGTTTTGTAATTAAATTACATAACGCTGTTACATGTAACTAGTAACTCCACAACACTGGAGAGAGAGAGAGAGAGAGAGAGAGGTTTATTTGGGTGTGCAGTGTAAATAAGTATGCAGTGAAGTTTATTTTGCATCACTGGGCAGAAATCCAGTGAATGTGAAAAAGTAATAGATTACCTTGATTATTAATAAAAGATTATATATTTGTCCACTAGGTGGCACTTTAAGTTACCATTCTATTTTTCGATATAAACCTGCAGCAGATGATCATCATTCCAATTAAAAATCACGTTTCGGATGAAAATCATGCCGTAGTCCAAAGCACGGATTTGACATGAACTGGTTCAGATGGAACCCTATTTGTAATATTTAACATTTTCACTGTAACTGTAATTTAATTGCACATTTTTTTCTCAGTAAACAAGGAATCACTGTTATGTTTATTTTGTATCTAAAGCCGTTACATGTAAATAGTCACTCCCCGACGCTGCTCATAGAAACGCCGCGATCAAGATGAAACTCTACACTTGGTGGTGCACAACAACCGAGCTCTGCTTCAATGATGCAAATCCAGATGCAAATGCAGCTCTCACAGCAAACTATTGTGATGAAGACATCTCATTAACATGTATATTGAAAGTGCACCGGGCTGCTCATTACTGACCTACTGCAGTTTCTGTTTCCCCAAACCTGGAGCAACCACACACACACACACACTCCTGTAAATTCCTGTTCTGAATAGGCGCCTGGAGCATGCATCTGTAATGGATGTCTGACAGACGTTGTACGTTTTGTGTAGTTTGAAGATCTGATCCTCAGGATGAACTCTGAAACTTCGCTCTGGTGAAAAGTGGGAAGCGATAAAGACAGGAATGTGTGCGGCACTGAATCCTCGCGCACGCGATACAGTCCAATCAGGTCAGAGTCGGGTCAGTGAACGCATCCAGAACCACCCAGATCCCCGTCTCAGCCTGTCAGATTTCATATTTATTCATCCTAGATAAGAGTGTGTTTAAAAGTAGGACAGCAGTAGGACACACACTTCGGGCCACACACTCATTCAGATCTCTCACTAACGAATTTGTTTGGGGGGGGGGACCAAGATATAAAGTGTTATGATGATGTGAGAGTCCCTGAGGACCTCTGAAGGATCCTCGAGTCCGTGAGAGTCGGTAAGCACAAGCTTCACTCAGAGGAAAGGGTGAGCGTGACTGAGGGGTTCAGAGTGGAGCTTCTTGAAGAGGGTGTGTGTGGGAGTGTGTCAGTGTTTGTGTGTGTTGCAGGTTCACTCAGAGTTCAGTGGTGTTTATGGTCACAGAGGGAGATGATCGTGAGGTTCACTTGGTATCAGTTGTCTGCTCAGGAACATAAACACGGGTCACACTGCGGTCACAGTCAAAATCCAGCTACTGTTGTGTTACTGCTCCTTACACTAACGTCTTCACACACACACACACACACACACACACACACAGACATTCATACTCTCTCACGTACAAACACTCACGTTCATATACACACACACACACACACACACACACACACACACACACACACACACACACACATATCATATATATATATATATATATATATATATATATATATATATATATATACACACCAGCACACACATTCCATCACATACACTAATGGTCCATATATACACGCTACATGGTCATAGGTTTTGCGGACACCCGACTATAAGTCATTCCGTTCTTAGTGAACATTGTGATGCTTCTTCTGCCAAAGAACTTGTTTGAACACATCTTTTACATTATATGAAATCTTTTTGATGAATATCCCACAGATTCATGAGAAGGCGGAGCCTGATAGGACTGACAGAGTGGTAATTGTATGGAAGGGTATTACATTCACAAAGGGGAAAAAACAAAACACAGAGACATTATATAATAATTATGAGATCTCTTCATTATGACTTAGTATCTCATAATTATGACCCACTGGCGGTCTGTGCCAGGGAAGAATTTTACTGCATGACACCGGATCTGACGTTCCCTGCATTCTTTGCTCAGAAGTGCCTCGTTGCACTCCCATGGGGCTGGAGCGGCTCATTTATGGTTTAGCTCGATAGCTGTATATTAGTTAGTTGTATAGATATGGAGTTAATTATAATAATTATTATTATTGTTATTATTATGATTATATTTCATTAGATTATCACAGAAGGTTGATAAATGTTATATGTTCTGAATGCACAGTTGATAAAAGTTTATGAGGCTGAAATTATTTTTTTACGCAAATAATCGGAAACAATGCAAAAACTCCCTCTGTATTAATACATCTTTCCCTTTTCAGCTATTTCAATTCTCTAAATTCTCTCTCTATCTCTCTCTCTCTCTCTCTCTCCCTCCCTCTCTCTCTCTCTCTCTCTCTCTCTTTCTCATACACACACTGATTTAGTAAGTCAGAATTTCTTTTTCGGTTCCTTAATCAGCCCCCCCAACCCCCGCCGTTATATGAGGGGCCCTCCCTCCCCAGCGGCCCCCCCCCCCCCCCCCCTCCCTCCTCCTCCTCCTCCGTCCTCTCCACCCCGACTTGAAGGTCAAGTTAAAATTATTTTGTCCCGGGCGCGCCACAGTGGATGGTCCGCATATTTGAAAGGGCGCATGTTTTTTTTTGTTTTGTTTTGTTTTTTTACGCTGGTTGCGCTTCCTAACGCAGACTGAGAAATTAGCTATTAAGGGCCTTGCTCAAGGGCCCTTGATTTGTGTGTTCGCTCTGTACTGGGTTTTCAATTCTCTGCCCTCTGTCTCAGCGGAGTTACTCCCTGATACACACACACACACACACACACACACACACACACCCCCCTGCATAGGAAATTCCCTCACACTGGTCTGAGATCATCATGGTCATCCAGCACTTACACTTTATCCAACTAGACTTCAGATGTTTTGGCACCTTTTAGGATAATTAGCTTATTAAAAAAAACATTTCACTTTCAGATTTAATAAAGATGGTGGTTGTCACTTCACGCATCTGCCACTAGATGGTGCTGTTCCGTGTGTGACTTGAGCCAAAATTCTGAACACTGGTTAAAACACTGTTTTAACTGCTTTAATGAATTATACCGCGATTTAACACCGATAAGGTACGTGCGCGGTATTTATACAGTAACGTGCGCGGACACACAGGTGATCACACTCACAAGCTTGTCTTTGATTACATGCTGTGGTCGATGTGCATAACACATTATGGGGAAGTTCGATTCGATGTCATGAATTTTTCCTTGACCTTGTCACTACCATTCTGATGTTTATAAAATCGAGGAGGAACACATTTATATTTATTGAGAAATACCTTCTCGGTATTAAAGTGCAGTATAAAATTAACTGTGCATTTCAGAATTTTGGCTCATCTCACATGTAAAACAGCACCCTCTAGTGACATAGGCGTGAAGTGACTATTACCAATCTTTATTAATTTATTAATTTGTTTGGTGGTAATGTTTTTTGCTGTTAATGAGACAATCAAAAACAGTAAAAAGAATAACTAAAAATAATACATTTTATTTATTCAACATTTATATAGCAACAGTGTTGGAAAGGTTACTTTGGAAATGTAATGGGTTACAGATTACAAATTACCCTATTCAAAATGTAATAAGTATTGTAACTTATTAAATTATTTTATAAACGTAAAGTAACTTATTACATTTGATTACTTTCATTTGACCACTAGGTGATACTCTGAAAAAAGTGGGTTATATTTTCGAACTGCGCTGCTTCAGAAGCAAATGGCGGGGGAGGGGAAATCAGGGGGAAATTTTGTGGACGAAAATTTTTGTCAGGTGGAGGTTGTTATAATTTGTGAACATTTTCTAAAGTAACTGTAATTTAATGAAATGTTTTTTTCCTTGTAACCGTAACGGATTATTGTTACTTTTATTTTGTAATTAAATTACGTAACGTCGTTACATGTGACTAGTTAATCCCAAACACTGTATAGCAATTTCTATGGGTGCCAATACATCTACAAGGATTGTATTTATAATTTCACAGCACAGATTTATTATTTTACAAATATTTCTCTGATTCAGTTTACTAAATGTTATATTTAGGGCATTAAATAAAAGCGAATTATTGAAGATAGAACTGTATGTGATTTGGTGATGTGCTGCCATCTGCAGGTCACAACCATGAACAAATTAAAATTTTATTTGCCACACATATTCATACTCATACATATTCATAAAGATGTTCGTTCCAACATGTAAACATGAAAGTAAGAGGATGTAAACAGAAAAAAATTTAAATAAAATAAGAACATTTTAAAGTAAAAGGTATTTAAAATTATACAATATTACTGTAAAGCGGGGGTCACCAACGTGAAAAAATATTTTTTTTCAAAATAATAGTGCCAATGTCAATGTGTACAAATGTACAAAAATTGTGCCACTGAATTCTCGAACATCTATTCACTTTATTGTTCTGAGAAGTAAATAAATAAATACGTTATTTTTTTACAAATAGTATATATAACACTGTCACCCATTTTAACACAATTATACGGATTTAGTAATAAAATGTGTGTTTCCAGTTTATGTTACTGGTGAGAGAACACTGGTTCTGTGGGGAATAAATCCATGTTTTCTGAAGATCTGCATATTCTTCACACACTGTATTTAAATTCCAGGTCACGCCATCAAGTGAGCAAAATTACCTCAATCAGAGGAACTTCCAGTAAAAGCCTCAAAACTAATGACTAATGCTGTGTGTGTGGGTCTGTGGGTGTGTGTGGGTCTGTGTTGTGTGTGTGTGTGTGTGTGTGTGTGTGTGTGTGTGTGTGTGTGTGTGTGTGTGTGGGTGGAGGTAGGGAGTTGCAGAATGTTTGTTGTTCTTTTTAACAGAGAAAATAAAAGATGAATCATTAACCACACACCAGTGTAGATGGACTCTGTGTGCTCCTCCTGACCTGCACTTCTATACACTTTATTATAATCTTCATTTTAATGGTATGCATCATATAAAAACCTTCAAACTGGTTATATATCAGCAGTGGGTTGGTAGCGAGTTACATGTAACGCGGTTACGTAATTTAATTACAAAAGAAATGTAACAGTAATTCGTTACAAATACTCAAGAAACAAATTAACAAATTAAATTACAGTATTCACTTCACTTAATTGATTCACTTATGAAAATTTTAAAGATTACAAATAGGGTTCCATTTGAACAATTTTATGTCAAAAAATTAGATGACGGCATGATTTTCACCCCGAAACGTGATTTTGATTTGAATGATGCCAATCTGCTGCAGTTTCATTTCGAAAAATAGAACCTAAAAATAGAAAGTTTTTTTTCTTAGTATGTTAACTTAAAGTGCCACCTAGTGGACAAATTAAAAAGTAATGAAAAAGTAATCAAATGTAATCAGTTACTTTACTTTTAGAAAGTAATTGACACGGTACACTACTTATTACATTTTGAATGTAAAAAGATTGAAAGCCGTCAAAAGATTGAAAGCTTCAACGTTGTACGTTAATACTGAAGAATCCAAACTAGCTCTGTAGGTAAACAAAAGAACCAAAATATGTTTTTTGTTGTTGTTGTTTTGATTCTCTATAACTCCATGTAGCTTTGATGAAGATCGGGACACTCACGGCATTCTCTCACTCAGTTTCATGAGGTCGTTGTTATCTGGAATTCCCAACTATCTTGAGGTGGTTTTGTATTTTTTGCCAGCTTTATCTTCTCTCTCCAGTCCAACACATCTCAAATCATCTTACCTGGATTTAGATGTGATGATTGTGGATCATCATCACTCTTCTTCTTCGACGTGTTTTGGGTTGGAGTTTTGTGCACGTGTATATGGAGTTGGGGGTTTTGGGGACGTGCTTTGGGTTGGGGTTTTGGGGATGGATTTTGGGTTGGGGTTTTGGGGACATGTATATGGAGTTGGGGTTTTGGGGACGTGTTTTGGGTTGGAGTTTTGGGGATGTGTATATGGAAATGGAGTTTTGGGGACTTTTGGGGACGTGTATATGGAGTTGGGGTTTTGGGGACGTGTATATGGAGTTGGGGTTTTGGGGACATGTGTTTGGGGTTGGGGTTTTGGGGACGTGTTTTGGGTTGGGGTTTTGGGGGGTTGGGGACATGTGTTTGGGGTTGGGGTTTTGGGGACGTGTTTTGGGTTGGGGTTTGGGGATGTTTGGGGTTGGGGTTTTGGGGACGTGTTTTGGGTTGGATTTTGGGGATGTGTATGGAGTTGGGGTTTTGGGGACATGTGTTGGGTTGGGTTGGACATGTGTTTGGGGTTGGGGTTGGGGACGTGTTTTGGGTTGGAGTTTTGGGGATGTGTATATGGAGTTGGGGTTTTGGGGACGTGTTTTGGGTTGGAGTTTTGGGGATGTGTATATGGAGTTGGGGTTTTGGGGACGTGTTTTGGGTTGGAGTTTTGGGGACGTGTATATGGGGTTGGGTTGTAGTTGGGGTTTTGGGGACATGTGTTTGGGGTTGGGTTGTAAACCCATTCCAGCTGATGACTCCCATAACTCTAATGAGAGAGTTTATGAAGCAGAATCAAAGCTACATGATACTTTGTACAAAATATAATATAAAACATTCCGGATACATAATACATTTAATACATATACATTTTATGTAAATTTCATTTTGCTTATTCCAGAATTCGTTCATAGTTGGGATTCATCACTATTATGACGTATGACGTTCTAAAAAAAAACAAAAAAAAAAACACTGCAGCCA
The DNA here is from genome assembly GCA_030449085.1 of Kryptopterus vitreolus. NCBI lineage: Eukaryota > Metazoa > Chordata > Actinopteri > Siluriformes > Siluridae > Kryptopterus > Kryptopterus vitreolus. Next base: position 742,160 of record JACRUU010000020.1, read on the forward strand.
AACTCCTGATATATTTATATAGTATATTATGTGTGTGTGTGAGAGAGAGAGAGATAGAGATAGATGAGTCAGTATTGAGTCCAAGTTGCGTATTGTTTGTCCAGCTCGGTTATCTGCGTTTCTGAGCAGGACCTTGATCGGATAAATATCCTGCAGCTCTGAACCTCAGACACACACTGAGGACGCATCAGTAGACTGAACCACCATGGCTGCGTTCTTACACGCACTGTTCTCACTGCTCTCCCTGTTCACACTGACTTCGGCGGTAAGTTCTGTGACCAGGTCTAACGAACACTCGACTCGTTCAACTCAATATATAGCGAATAACGCCGTGTGCGCTTCATCTACAGCAAATAAGAGGAGATAACTCGGAACACTGTGTCCCTAATGATGCCTTTGTAAGTACGACACACACACACACACACACACACATTTCCATACTATTATTATTATTATTATTATTATTGTGTTTGTTCTTGTGTTGTAGGGGAATTACTGTCCCACTACATGTGGAGTGGAAAATTATCTCCATAGCTACAAGTCAGCGGTGGTGAAGGATCTGAACTACATGGATGATCTCCTGTGGGAGATTTCCAATCTGACCAGAGGAGCTCAGGATAAAGTGGTTTATTTGAAGGATTCACAGACACAGGCGCAGAAATCCAATCCAGGTAACAGTTTCTTCAGTTCTAACCACACTCACACACACACACACACACACACACACACACACACACACACTGCATCACAATAATATTATTAACTTTACATATAACTATAACTATAAAATTTGTATTTGATATCTCTCTCTCTCTAATTAACTCATTAATCGCATATTTCTTTGTCCTCAGTGTACCATAAATGAATACGGTTCATGTTTTTATGACTAAAAATCTCTAAAAAACGATAAAACGATTCGTTATTTTCTTTTGATGAATATTCATTTCGATGTATGTTTTTTATTGGTTGTTTTAATTGTTAAATATAGTACGTGGCTCTTTTAAGACTTACGCTCCAGTTTTGGTTGCTTTAATTATAAGCTGGTGATACGTTTAGGTTGCTAGGTTTAGGTAATATAGCAAGGAGCTCATACCTGTTGTGAATGCGCAGCTAGGAGGCGTCATTCAGGGAAATTTAGGAAGCGTGAGTGGATGCATGTTGCTGGGTGTTTTTTTGTTAATAATTCACTATTAACACATTAACTATGACAGGCCTAATGTACATACATGCATACATACATACATTCATACTTGTGTATATATATATATATATATATATATATATATATATATATATATATATATATATATATAAATTCATGTTGAATTTTGTATAGATCTGTACATCCAGAAGTCTTCGAGCATGCTGGATGATGTTCTGCGCTTTGAGAAAACTATTTTATCTCAGGAGGAACAAATTTAGTGAGTGATTAATTCTCAATTCTCAATTCATAATATTAATGATTTAGGAGTTTGTAAGATCGTTGTTTGATTTGCTGCTCAGTGAACTGCAGGCGACGCTGGCAGCCAATGAGAAACGTCTGACGGACTTAAAGCAGTTATCTCTACAGCTGGAGCAGAAATGTAAATTGCCATGCAAAGACAAAGTGACGATACAGACCATCACTGGGAAAGGTACGGAGAAATCCATCACCAGTGCTCTAATTTACTTACAACATTCGCACTTCATTAAAACATCCACCATACTGATACATCCATCACCATTCAGCACCATCCACCATACTGATACATTCACCATACTGATACATCCATCACCATTCAGCATCCACCATACTGATACATCCACCATACTGATACATTCACCATACTGATACATCCATCACCATTCAGCATCCACCATACTGATACATCCACTATACTGATACATCCAGCATCATCCAGCATACACCATAGTGATACATCCACCACACTAATACATCCACCGTACTGATACATCCAGCATCATCCACCATACTGATACATCCAGCATCATCCCGCATCCACCACAATGATACATCCCCCATACTGATACATCCAGCATCATCCAGCATCCACCAAAATGATACATCCACCATACTGATACATCCAGCATCATCCAGCATCCACCACACTGTCACTTCCACCATACTGATACATCCAGCATCATCCCGCATCCACCAAAATGATACATCCACCATACTGATACATCCAGCATCATCCAGCATCCACCACACTGTCACTTCCACCATACTGATACATCCAGCATCATCCAGCATCCACCACACTGATACATTCACCACACTAATACAGCCACCATACTGATACATCCAGCATTATCCAGCATCCACCACACTGATACATCCACCACACTAATACATCCACCATACTGATACATCCACCATACTGATACATCCAGCATCATCCGGCATCCAGCACACTGATACATCCACCATACCTATACATCCACCAGCATCCACCACACTGATTCATCCACCATACTGATATATCCAGCATCATCCACCATACTGATACATCCAACATCATCCAGCATCCACCATACTGACACATACAATACCATCTACTACATCCACCATACAGCTATATCCAACAACATCCACCATACTGATACATCCACCATACTGATACAACCATCAACATCCACCATACAGATATATCCATCAACATCCACCATAGTGATACATCCACCACCGTCCAGCACCATCTACCATCCATTATACTGATACATCCATCAACATCAATTAAACTGATACATCCATCAACATCCACCATCCAGAATACTTATACAAACCGGATTCCAAAAAAGTTGGGACACTATACAAATCGTGAATAAAAACTGAATGCAATGATGTGTAGGTGCCAACTTCTAATATTTTAACAGAATAGAACATAACACACGAAACAAAAGTTTAAACTGAGAAAATGTACCATTTTAAGGGAAAAATATGTTGATTCAGAATTTCATGGTGTCAACAAATCCCAAAAAAGTTGGGACAAGTAGCAGTAAGAGGCTGGAAAAAGTAAATTTAAGCATAACGAGGAGCTGGAAGACCAATTAACACAAATTAGGTCAATTGGCAACATGATTGGGTATAAAAAGAGCTTCTCAGAGTGGCAGTGTCTCTCAGAAGCCAAGATGGGTAGAGGATCACCAATTCCCACAATGTTGCGCAGAAAGATAGTGGAGCAATATCAGAAAGGTGTTACCCAGCGAAAAATTGCAAAGACTTTGCATCTATCATCATCAACTGTGCATAACATCATCCAAAGATTCAGAGAATCTGGAACAATCTCTGTGAGAAAGGGTCAAGGCCGTAAAACCATACTGGATGCCCGTGATCTCCGGGCCCTTAAACGACACTGCACCACAAACAGGAATGCTACTGTAAAGGAAATCACAGAATGGGCTCAGGAATACTTCCAGAAACCATTGTCAGTGAACACAATCCACCGTGCCATCCGCCGTTGCCAGCTGAAACTCTACAGTGCAAAGAAGAAGCCATTTCTAAGCAAGATCCACAAGCTCAGGCGTTTACACTGGGCCAGGGATCATTTAAAATGGAGTGTGGCGAAATGGAAGACTGTTCTGTGGTCAGACGAGTCACGATTCGAAGTTCTTTTTGGAAATCTGGGACGCCATGTCATCCGGACCAAAGAGGACAAGGACAACCCAAGTTGTTATCAACGCTCGGTTCAGAAGCCTGCATCTCTGATGGTATGGGGTTGCATGAGTGCGTGTGGCATGGGCAGCTTGCATGTCTGGAAAGGCACCATCAATGCAGAAAAATATATTCAGGTTCTAGAACAACATATGCTCCCATCCAGACGTCATCTTTTTCGGGGAAGACCCTGCATTTTCCAACAAGATAATGCCAGACCACATTCTGCATCAATCACAGCATCATGGCTGCGTAGGAGAAGGATCCGGGTACTGAAATGGCCAGTCTGCAGTCCAGATCTTTCACCTATAGAGAACATTTGGCGCATCATAAAGAGGAAGGTGCGACAAAGAAGGCCCAAGACGATTGAACAGTTAGAGGCCTGTATTAGACAAGAATGGGAGAGCATTCCTATTTCTAAACTGGAGAAACTGGTCTCCTCTGTCCCCAGACGTCTGTTGAGTGTTGTAAAAAGAAGGGGAGATGCCACACAGTGGTGAAAATATCCTTGTCCCAACTTTTTTGGGATTTGTTGACACCATGAAATTCTGAATCAACATATTTTTCCCTTAAAATGGTACATTTTCTCAGTTTAAACTTTTGTTTCGTGTGTTATGCTCTATTCTGAATAAAATATTAGAAGTTGGCACCTACACATCATTGCATTCAGTTTTTATTCACGATTTGTATAGTGTCCCAACTTATTTGTAATCCGGTTTGTACATCCACCAACATTCACCATCATCCACCATATCTATCACATTTAGAGTTTATTATTAATTCTCAGTAATGATTAATGATTGTCATTATTTTTGGAACAGATTGTCAGGACATCGCTAATAAAGGTGGGAAAGTTAGTGGTCTGTATTACGTCCAGCCTGCTAAAGCTCCTACTCCATTCCTTGTGTACTGTGAGATTGACAGCTCAGGCCGTGGCTGGACTGTCCTTCAGAGGGTACTCACACACACACACACACACACACACACACACACACACACACACACACACACACACACACTTTACACTTTACACTTAAAGCTAGCTTCCAAAATGATCCACAGAAACCATTCTAATGAGACGATGTGTGTGTGTGTGTGTGTTTCAGAGGCGTGACGGCAGCGTTAACTTTAACAGAAACTGGATCCCATATAAAGAAGGTTTTGGTTATCTGTCTCCGGATGACAGCACCGAGTTCTGGTTAGGAAACGAGAAGATCCACTTGCTCTCTGTACAGTCCAGCATTCCATACGTGCTCCGGATAGAGATGGTGGACTGGGATGGAGTCAAAAAGTAAGAAGGACATGTGACGTACCTGTTTGGACTCAAAACCCAAGCCATTGTATAGTTGCTAGTTTAATCTTGACTGAAAGCCGCGATGCCGAATCGAACCCGGAACTTCGTCGGAGGTCACAGTGAATGTCGTGCAAATGTTTATCTGAGACGTTCTCATTCCTGCAGGTATGCAGACTACGCCATGTTTAGAGTGAGTCCTGAGATCGATCAGTACCGTCTGACCTACGCTTACTATTTTGGAGGAGATGCCGGAGATGCTTTCGATGGCTTTGACTTCGGGGATGACGTGAGTGACAAACCCCACACGTCCCACAACGGCCTGCAGTTCAGCACCCCGGACAAGGACAACGACAGATACAGTGGAAACTGCGCTAAGCAGGATGGCTCTGGATGGTGGATGAACCAATGTCATGCGGCTCATCTAAACGGAAAATATTACAGGGGTGAGAGAAGCTTTCCTCAATTTCGGGTAGCGTTCTTATGTTAGACAGATCTTGTGATATGACCGAGTCTGCTGAAGAATGCAGTGTACACCGGTGTTTAAGACTCTGACCCTCATTCTCACAGGGGGTAAATACACCCAGAAGGATGTGGGAGAGCACGGGTTCGATAACGGCATCATCTGGGCAACGTGGCACGATCGCTGGTACTCTCTGAAGCAGACCACCATGAAGATCATTCCCATCAACCGAATCCATGCGGGAGGTCAGCAGGGCACAGACTTCGGCAAAGGAGACTTCCCTACTCGCTAAACACCTCCTGTTTTCACCCGCACCTCATTTACCTTCAAATAAAAGCGATTTCGTTTTCAGCCCACCGGAATAACATTATCACTTCATCCTCATTATTGCATCATCAATATCACGTCATCAACATCAATGTCATCACTTCATGATCAGTCATCATCATCATTATCATTTCATCATCACTTCTATTCCATCATCATCATCACTTCATTCTCACTTCATCATCATTCACTTGATAACTTCATTATCATCATCATCATGTCATGATCAATTGAATATCTCTTCATCATTATCATCATCATCATTTCATCATCACTTCTTTTTCATCATCATCATCACCATCATCACTTCATCATCAATTCATTCTCATCCATTTATCATCATCATCAATCAATCACGTCATGCTTTAATCATCACTTCGTCGCCATTACTTTATCGCTTCATTATCAACACCCCCATATCACTCCTTCAACTTCTTTATTTCATCACTTTATCTACATGTTAGTGTGTACGAGGTCACATGACCTCCAGTGGGTTAAACATTTTCTCTGTCGGTAGACTTTGTGTGTTTGTTTATTGATTTGGTTTGAATTTTTTGTTCTGTCACTGACCTGCAAATCTGCTGCTGCTTCTGATGAGCAGCAGCAGCAGATGATGATGATGATGATGATGATGATGATGATGATGGTGTTGATGATTTTGATGATGAATTCTTCTCAAATCACTGAGTGTTGTGTTTTTATTAATAAAGTCATTCAGAAACATTTCGTCTGACTTCATTTTCAATGTGAACTACGTTCTGCATCTAAAACACCTGCTTATAAACACACACATACAAACATATACAACACACACACATAATCTATTTCTATTTAAAGTGTTACTGCGTTACTGGGTTTTTTCACTGGCATTTTAGTGTTAATGCACTACTGCTTTACAGTGTTACTGCATTCCTGCTTTAGTGTGTTTGCACTCGTGCTTTGCAGTGTTACTGCATTAATGCTTCACACGATTACTGCATTTCTGTTTTTTCAGTGTTACTGCATTCCTGCTTTAGTGTCATTGCACTAATGTTTTTCAGAGTTACTTCATTATAGCTATACTGCATTATTGCTTTACAGTGTTACTGCATTGCTGCATTAGTGTTTTTGCACTAGTGCTTTGCAGTGGTGCTGCATTAATGCTTCACACTGTTACTGCATTTCTGCTTTACAGTGTTACTGCATTCCTGCTTTAGTGTCATTGCACTACTGTTTTGCAGTGCTACTGCATTACTGCATTTCTGCCGTACAGTGTTACTGCACTACTGCTTTACAGTGTTACGGCATTGCTGCTTTACAGAGTTACATCATTACAGCTTTACTGCATTATTGCTTTGCTGTGTTACTGTTTTTGGGCATGAATGTTTTTAAATCAGCACTGCGTTACAGATCAGACCCTGTTACTGTACTACTATATTACTGTATTACTGCTACATGCTGTTACTGCTTTAATGCTTTACAGTGTTACTCTCCTGTTTGACATACACTGGGGTTCTGGGGGTTGATGCCCTCCGTGGTGTTTACTGTATTATTTAATCAGACTTTACTCCGACCTTCACAGTTCAAGGTCAGAGATATTTTTTTTATAACACCTCTCTCTCTCTCTCTCTCTCTCATTCACTCAATTTCCACTTAAGTGTGCTTTATTAGCATGACAAAAAACATTTGTATTGCCATAGCAACAGCTGTGCTACATACAAATATTGCAAGGGAAAACAATAAGATAAACAAGAAAAAATAGTGTGTATAAAGAAATGAGGGAAAGTTCAATAGTGTTCAGTGTTTACTCTAACCCAGATGTTTGATTCAAGTGAAGGGGTATTTTCATTCTAGAGCATCCAGAAATGACGTCTTCTTCCTCTAGTGGTTGTTGTTATTATTATTGTTGTTGTTGTTGTTATTGTTATTTTAGCTCTCTTATTGGGCAGATTATTCTGACGCCGATTAAGGCCCCGCCCTCATGCCCTCCGCCTCGCGCATGGTGCGCTCTGTGTGTGTGTGTGTGTGTGTGTGTGTGTGTGTGTGTGTGTGTGTGTGTGTGTGTGTGTGTGCGCGCGCGTGCGCGCTATAGAGAGAGAGGAGTGAAATAAATTGTATTTCTGAATGTAACAGAATGAGCAGGACGTGCACCTTATGCAGGTTCTGCATCTCCTCTCCGTCTCCAGTGTAACGAGAAGCTTCTCTAAAAGCAAACTGGATCTACACAGAGGTGAGTGTGATCTTCTCCAACCCATTACTCATGATCGGTCCTCAGTGGAGCTGCAGTGTGTACACTCCACACCACACTTATTATTTATGAAAATATATAAAATATTGAGTTGAATACAACTATAATCTATGATCTTACAGCATGGATCTCGTGTTAGTATAGTGTGAGTGTATCTCACTGTTCTGCTCCATCAAAACTTGCGTGACCCGAACACTTAAGTTTATCAGTAAACTGCCAGCCTGGGGAAACTGTGTGCTGATATGATAGCGTGTGTGTGTGTGTGTGTGTGTGTGTGTGTGTGTGTGTGGTGTGGTGGGGGGGGGGGGGGGGGGGTCCAGTACGAAACTGTACATGACGTTCTATTCCATACGGAATGATCGCCTACCACACTTCTCTGCAATTCCATCACACACATCTGCTGAGAAAATGCACATCACTATCTAAAAGCATCCATCTGTCCCTTCATTCATTCTTCATCCATCCATCCATCTGTTCGTTCTAATCAATTTATTCATCCATCCATTCACACTGTACATGCATTCATTTGCCCATCTTTTCATGAGTTTATATAATTATTCTTTTATTCATGTATGGAGCTCTTTATCCTGGTCAGTTTGGTGGTGGGAGAGGCACGGTGGCTTAGTGGTTAGCACGTTCGCCTCACACCGCCAGGGTACGGGTTTGATTCCCGTCTCAGCCATGTGTGTGTGGAGTTTGCATGTTCTCCCCGTGCCTCAGGGGGGTTCAAAAACATGCACGGTAGGTTGATTGGCACCTTGGAAAATTGTCCCTAGTGTATGAATGTGTGTGTGTGAATGTGAGTGTGTCCTGTGATGGGTTGGCATTCCATCCAGGGTGTATCCTGACTTAATGCCCATAGACGCCTGAGATAGGCACAGGCTCCCCGTGACCCGAGGGAAGATCGGATAAAGCAGTAGAAGATAAATGAATGAATGAGTTTGGTGGTGGATACAGATTCAACATCTGAGGTAGAAATACAGGCTGAATGGAAAACACCCATTTATCTCTCTTTCTCTCGAACTATATATCCACATACCAGTACATACTGTATATCTTACCAGTACGTATAATACCACTACACACTGTATCATACCATCGTGTACATATCATACCAGTACATACTGTATCCTCCAGTGCATACTGCATTATACTATTGCATACATATAATACTGTATCATTAGATTAGATTATACTTTATTGTCACTGCACATGTGGATACAAGGCAACAAAATACAGCTAGCATCCAACCAGATGTTTAAGCTGTAAGAGGACAGTGTGGTATGGAGAAGGATGACCCATTGTTGCGTCGCCTAATGGGAGCAGCCGAAGATGATTATTATTATTATTATTATTATTATTATTATAGTTATTATAAAACTATTGTTGCTGTTATTATTATTATTATCATGCATCACTCACATTTAAATTATTTAATTAAACAGAACTTAATTAGCAATTATTATGTACAAAATCTCACACACACACACACACACACACACACACACACAGGTTCTATGCAGTGACTCAGCACTGTGATTATAGTCTCTCTCTCTCTCTCCCCCCCTCGCTCTCTCTTTCTTCGTCATATAGCTGTTGTCTCATTGGCTGCGAGCTCTGTCTTGACTGCCCTGCAGTCTGGAGAAGCCTATGTTGCTTTGCAGTGGTGTTGAGTTTGTGTATTTGTGTGTTAGAGAGAGAAAGAGCGAGGGTGTTAGTGAACAGTTAAATGAACAGGGGACCAGAGTGTAAAGAGAGAGAGAGAGAGAGAGAGAGAGAGAGAGAGAAAGAGACAGAGAGAAATAGATGGAGAGGTTCAGTGGAATTAAGGATGACGTATGGAGAGAGGTTTATCTCTGTTCCTGTACTAATCCCCTTCTGAGCCGTGAGTGTGCGTGTTACAGCATCACGTCACCGCAGCACAACAGAAGCTGAAGCAGTGTGAAGCAGTTTCTTCATCATCATCATCATCATCATCATCTTCTTCATCATTATCATCATTATTGAGCAGTAAGAATCTTATTAATCTTATTCATCATTACCTGATGAGATATTTATCATCTAACTGTAGTAAATAGAAGATCATTTTTGAATCATTCAACATTTGTGTTTGTGTCTGAGAGAATTTGTGTGTTTGTGGACATCTGTGAGTGTGTGAGTGTGTGTGTGTGTGTGTGTGTGAGTGTGTGAGTAGTAGAGCACTTTAATAATAAATGAATGTTAATGGCACTAAAATCTGTTCAACAAAACTACACCATGTACAGCACTGATCGGGTGACATGTTTATGAAGTTTTGTGTGTGTGTGTGTGTGTGTGTGTGTGTGTGTGTGTGTGTGTGTGTGTGTGTGTGTGTGTGTGTGTGTGGTTGGGTGTGTGTGTGAAGCTGAGTGCATGAAGACTGAAACAGGAAGTGATATATTAGCTCGCCTCTGTGCTTTTAGCCTTCACACTGAAGTGCTTCATCGATCCCCTACTTCCACTTCCAGAGTGCTGATGTCAGACACACACACACACACACACACACACACACACACACACCATTATTTACACCATCTAATTCAGATATCCTATATACATCTTATATGGATACATGCTGTGTGTGTGTTTGTTTGTTTATTTCACTTGTTCATGTGATCATCTGTTTGTTTTGTGCTCCTGTATTGATATCACCACATTGTTTCTCTTTATTATTGATATCTCTCTCTCTCTCTCTCTCTCTCTCTCTCTCTCTCTCTCTCTTTTACTGATTACAGTGGGTTTTTCTTTTTAGAATAATGTGTGTTCAGTAATTAATAGAAATTCCAGAGAGACGAACACATGACAGTGTCTCAGTCACTCATTTTGATGACATCAATCAAATATCTGTTTTTATTTCCTCATTTGTTCTGATTCACGTAATCATCTCAACGTTGGTTACAGAAACCACGCCCACTTCACCCGAACAAACCCAGAAAACCACGCCCTTGTTTATCAGGCCAGACGTCGAGGTCATGTCTTCGGCTTTCATTGCCAGCGTGATGATGTGATCACAATGTGTTGAGATTTCTCAGGAGCACTCCCTTGTGACTGTAAGGAAACAGCGCCACCTGCTGGATAGAAATTCATTAAGCGCTGAAAGGTGCTTTTGTGGTTAGTTCGGTATAATATAAACCCCTGTGTGTGTGTGTGTGTGTGTGTGTGTGTGTGTGTGTGTGTGTGTGTGTGTGTGTGTGTAAGAAAGGTGCAGCATGGCGAGTGATGACTCTGAGATGTGCTCCCTCCCAAGTCCTGTAGTGCGTCACATCGATCAACACTTCCTAATGTGCAGCATCTGTCTGGATCACTTCCACAAACCAAAAGTGCTGCCGTGTCTCCACACTTTCTGTCAGAGGTACCATCCACCTTTCTGGTACAATTCCATCAGAGGTACCATCCACTCCGCATGCACAGACTAGGAGGAGATTAATAAAAAAATGAACAAATAAAGTCGAATAAAGTCCTTTACTAAAATGAAGCAACTCTTCTGTCCTCAGGTGTCTTCAAAGCTTCGTCCCAGTCCACAGCCTAACTCTGTCGTGTCCTGTCTGCCGCCAGACCTCGTTTCTCCCAGAGAAAGGTGTCGCGGCATTACAGAGCAACTTCTTCATCAGTAACCTAATGGAGGTGCTAAAGAGCCAGGACACAGAATTCAGAGACGACGACGCATTGTTGGACATCAACACAATGAGCAAACAGCAACAGCTGCTCTGCTCTAAACACCAAGCAAAAGTATAATTATGATTAACTTAATTCTGATGCTTCAATCTGGGACACCCCACAGTATGTCCCTTCCCCTACGTGTCCTCACCCCATTCCCTACACGTCCTCGCCTCATGTTCCTTACATATCCCCTACACTCTACCTCCCATGTCTTCATAATGTCCACTACAAGTTCTCACCACGTCCCATACATGTCCTTAAGGTGTCCCCTAAACGTCCTCGCTGTATCCCTTTCACCATGTTCCTCACATCGCCATTACCTCTAATCCATTTTCCTCCATTGCCTCTAATCCAGTCCCATCATGTCCTTCCTCACCAGGTGTGTTCTGTGTCCCATCAGGTCTCCTCCGTGTCCCTTCTGTCCTCATCAGGTCTCCTCCATATCCCATAATGTCCTCATCACATCCCCTCCATGTTCCCCTCCCATAAAACAGAAAGCAGTGAACAAGTTGCGTGTTAAATTAGGTGTGTTTTTCAGGTGATGGACTTCTACTGTCCTGTGTGTGAGACAGCGGTGTGTGAGAAGTGCAGCAGTGATGACCACGTCCAGCACACACCTGTCCCCCTCACCCAGGTCCTCACCCAGCACCGAGCTTCGCTCCTTGAACAGTTAAACTCTGTCAGGAACAGGTCAGCAAAAAACACCTTCTGTTTTCTCCAACACTGCACCGCCCTTTACCTTTACCATGTGACCATGTCACATGATCTGGCTATTGTTTTTTTTTTTTTTAATAAACCCAAATTGCCTCGATTTAATCTCAAACTGGGAGAGATCATTTCATGTCAGGCTTCCAGAGATCGAGTCAGCACAGCAGACGCTGTCCGAGATCCTGCAGCAGCTGGCCAGTCAGAAGATCTCGGTGGAGGAGAAAATCCATAACACTTTCAGTGAGCTGCAGAAGATGCTGGATGTGCGTAAAAGTGTCCTGCTGATGGAGGTGGAGGTGAACTACAACCTCAAACAAAAGGTCAGAGCTCAGATAAGGTGTTTCAGGGTTTTTTTTTCAAAGGTTGCTCTGTTTGGAATCTGATCTGAGACCTGCTCAACTCTGACCTTCTGCTCTTGACCAGGGCTATTCATTTGGTGGCCCCTGAGGTGGTTTGTTCCGGCCCCTCCAAATATCCTAGTGTGAGAAAGGCATATCCAGAATAACATATTGTTATGAAGTGACATGCGTCTGTTCAATACTATCAGGAGCTCAGTTGAAGGCAGCGTAGAAGGCTAGTGACTAGGGAAGTGATAGCACAGTGGTTAAGGTGTTGGCCTCTGGACCAGAAGAACGCAGGTTCAAATCCCAGCACCACCACCAAGCTGCCACTAGTGGGCCCTTGAGCAAGGCCCTTAGCCCTCAATTGCTCTGTTGTAAGTCGCTCTGGATAAGGGCGTCTGCCAAATGCCGTAAATGTAAATGTAGTCACATGAGTCGTTAGCGCCCTCTCTGGTGAGACGCGATGACTGAGAGTACGATGATAGACTTCTGTTCATTTCTTCTGTTTATTTCTTTCTTCGTCATTTTCCACAAAAAATGGCAATGTAAATGTAAAACGCGAACCCTAGTTATACAAAATGTCTCTTTCCACTTAAAAAAAAGAAGTTTAAAACCTATGTAGTTGTTTGAATGTAGAAAGGCCTACTTGAGCAACACACTGCTTTTGTTATGCTTCAAAATACAATATTTGAATGTGTTTGTAAAAAAAAAACAAAAAAAAAACATATGCACACAAAATACAACTCACAACATTATTCAATATATTGTATATTTACATAATATAGTACAGGGATCACCAACCTTTTTGTAACTGAGAGCTACTACATGGACACCGAGTCATATAAAGGGCTACCAGTTTGAAATACTCCTCTGAAATAACAAATTTACCTTTAGTTATATATTATTATTATTATTATTATTATTAATGATACTCATTTATCTATGTAAATACACTTGACAGTGACTATCAACAACGAATTAACTACATTTTACATTATAGACGCATCTCACTGATGAGTTGTGCACTTTTTATAGCAAGCCTGAGAGCTACTCATGTGCTCCTTGGGGGCTACCTGGTGCCCACGGGCACCACGTTGGTGACCCCTGATATAGTATGTAAATATCAATACATAAAATTCAAAATACATGTTTTATTGTAGAAAAGGTCTGTCTTAAGGTGCAAAAATACAACATATGGGATCATATTGCAAGCCTGCCATTAGTTGCTATTAGTGGGCCCTTGAGCAAGGCCCTTAACCCTGAATTGCTCAGTTGTAATTCACTCTGGATAAGGGTGTCTGCCCAAATGCTGCAAATGTAAATACATGTCAATGCAAACCCATAACTCTCAGGGCCCCTAATTAGGTGGATGGGCCCCACGCCCCACCCATGACAAACTAATTGAATAACCCTACTCTAGACTGGACATTATTTTCTGAAAGTGTGAACCTGCTCGGTTATGGATTAGATGTTAATCGTGCAAGGAGAACCGAGAACCTTTTTTTTTCATCAAAAAACAAAAACAAAACAACAATATGGAGCTGACGGTGTTGTGTCAGAACGTGAAGAGAACCTGTCAGGTGCCCTTTAAATATTTCCCGCTGACATCTTGGATCTTTGTACCGGAAACGATCTTATGTCACACAACGATGTGTGTGTGTGTGTGTGTGTTAGGGAAAGAGAATTATTAAACTGTAAGACTGGTATAACCGGTTGTGCTCAGCGAGAGAGAGATAGAGAGAGGGGAGTGTGTGAGGAAGTGTTTCACTCGCGTGTGTGTTGATGGAAGACGACGGAGACACACAGCCTGAGGTGATCACTGTACTTTTGTTTGTTTGTTTTAGTTTTCCGATTGTGTGTGTGTGTGGAGCAGGTAAACATAATCATAAAAACGACAGACAGGGTTAGTATTTGTTTGTTTGTTCTTCTCAAATGCTGGAGGTCTGCTAGGACCAGTTTGTCTAAGCATATGGTGATTCCCAGAATCTACACACAGTTCACGCTCTGCGCGGAAGCGTTATGCGCACATTTACACGCGCGTCACAACCTTTCATCAACGTTCATATCAAATCCGAGCGCTTGAAGCATAAGGACACTATTTTTTAAATCTCCAGTTGAAAAGTGATTTCGCATTAACAAATCATAAAGCAAATAATACAATAAAATAACAAATCAGCAGAAAACACATGAACAACGCATTACGCATACGCATGAATAAATCCGAAAACAAAATAACCGATATACATACAAAATGAGTAATTCCGAAACATTAATCAAACCGAAAACAAAATAACAAATCTAAAAACAAAACAACAAATTCGGAAACACGTAAACAAGTCCAAAAACAACAGGTATTGTTTTGATTGGATCAATTAGCGCTCATTGGATTCGGCACCTGTCAATCAAGACATACATCCGGTACAACAATCTGCGGCAGGAGATGGATGTGTGGAATTTGTGTGTGTGTTTGGGAAAAGAATAAACCGTGTATAACTGCATATGAATATCCTTCCTCAAAGTAGAGTTGAGTGTATCCCATTTCCCCTTGCTTGCCAGTGTTTACTTCTGTAATTCTATTATATTTAAAGTTGCACAAAGTAAAAAAAACATAGAAGTTATAATTTCCTATTTCCTGAATATCTTGAATGACAGTGTGGCTTGTCCAATGAGCGGCAAGTATTCCATTTTTAAAGGGTACATACCTTTTCCGGTTTGTATGAATGTGTTAGTGTGTTTTTGTGTTTGTTATTTTGTTTTCGGATTTGCTAATTTGTTTTTGTATTTGTTACGCGTCAATATGATAAAGATCAGGGAGACCTCCACACTGCACTTCCATACCATACCACACCTCTATATCCCCACATCTCCACACCTCTACATGCGCGTTGTGTAATATAGTGTATCTGATGTTCAGGTTCTCCAGGCGCAGTTGGAGATGTTGCTCCAGGAGCAGGAGGCCATGCTCAGCAGCTGCAATTTGACCGAACGTGCACTGTGCACTGGGTCAGAGGCCGAGGTGCTGCTGGTGGAAAAGCAGCTGAGTGAGCGTCTCAGTGACCTGGCGACTCGGAAACTTCCTCTGAGGCCTGAAGAGAACGGGCAGCTTAGCTTCACAGCAGAGACTGACGGTCTGTGCAGCTCCATGCGTCGTCTGGGTTCCATAATCACTGGCAGTGCAGTGGCGGGAGAGACGGCGGCGAGTGGTGAGGGTCTGCGGCGCTGCGTGGTGGGTCAGTCCACCGTCATCACCGTCACCTCTAAGGACAGAGAAGGAGGACTGTGCCAGACAGGTGGTGCACCTCTTTCAGCTGAGCTGAATGGTTCAGATGGCACACTGGTAGGAGAATGTGAAGTCGTGGACCACAAAAATGGCTCATATGACATACTGTATACACTGCCACACGAGGGACAGTACATGCTCGCACTTCGCCTGTATGGACAGCACATCCGAGGGAGTCCCTTCAGCATCCGGGCCGCCAAGCACACGTCGAAATCTGTCAATTACAACAGCACAAAAAGATGCCTGAAGACTCCAGGGAGCTTCGTCACACCGCGAGCCACCAGGCGTCCCAGCAGCATGTACAGCTTGGGCAGGGGCAGAGGGGGGAGTTTCATGGAGGATGATCTCATCTTCAGAATCGGTACAAATACATGCTACATGCGGTAAAAGGAGACTGGTATGACCAGAATAGGTAGTGCAGTGGGAAGGGTTTGGGGTTGTATCTGAATCGAGTGGGTGTGGTTTGGGGTTGTAATTATACACAGTGGGATGGGTTTTTGGATTATAAAATGAATGCATTGGGAGGAGTTTGAGGTTATGCAAAATGCAAAATGAGGTAAATGCAAAAGGCTGTGTGGTTATAACTGGATGTAATGGGAGGAGTTTTATGGTTAATATTGAATGCAGTGGGATGAGTTTGGGGGTTAATGCAGTGGGAGGGGTCTTATGTGTTAAATTTGACTGTAGTGAGAGGACTTTTGGTTTATAAGTAAATGCAAAAGGAGGGTTTGTGTGGTTATTAATGAATGCAGTGGCAGGAGTTTGCTGTTCTAATTGGATGCAATGGGAAGTGTTTTGTGTTTATAATTGTATACAGTGGGAGGAGTTTACGGTTATAATATAATACAGTGGGAGGAGTTTGTGTGTATAATTGAATGCACTCGAAGGCAATTGTGTGTATAATTGAATGCAGTGGGAGAGGTTTGGGGTTATGAATGAATGAGATGGGAGGAGTTTGTGGTTATAATTGAATACAGTGGGAGGAGTTTGCTGTTATAATATAATACAGTGGGAGATGTTTGGTGTTATAATTGAATGCACTGGAAGGAGTTTGTGTGTATAATTGAATGCAGTGGGTGGAGTTTGTGTTTATAATTAAATGCAGTGGGAGGGGTTTGGGGTTATGAATGAATGAAATGGGAGGAGTTTGTGGTTATCATGTAAGTGCTGAGTGTTATTTGTTTACTGTAGGGACTAAAGGGAGAAATAAGGGAGAATTTTCCAATCTCCAAGGCGTGGCCACTACCGAGTCCGGAAAAGTTTTAATAGCAGACAGCAACAATCAGTGTGTTCAGGTAAAAACCGATGTCACTGGATTTAACCATTTCTTTCATCTTTTAACTTGAATTTACTACACTTTTGTGTGCCTTTTTAGATATTTTCAAACGACGGCCAGTTTAAGAGTCGTTTCGGGGTACGGGGTCGGTCTCCAGGGCAACTCCAACGACCCACAGGCATCACCACTCACCCTAACGGTGACATCATTATCGCTGACTATGACACCAAGTGGGTCAGCATTTTCTCCAGTGATGGTAAATTTAAGGTGAAGCAAAAAAAAATCAGTTCAATGGTTATTTTAAAAATAAAAAATAATTAGAAAATTAATTTAATCCCAGTACTGAATGCATTACTTTGTGTCCAGCTCGGCTGACTGATGAGCTCTGTGTCCATGTTTCAGAGTAAGATCGGCACCGGGAAGTTGATGGGACCGAAAGGTGTCTCTGTGGACAGGAACGGGAACATCATAGTAGTGGATAATAAATCCTGCAGCATCTTTGTCTTCCAGCCGAACGGGAAACTCGTCTGCAAGTTTGGCACGCGAGGAAACGGAGACGAACAGTTGGCAGGTGCTCACTGGGCTGTAATATCTGCCTTACATTTGTTCTTCTAGATGGACTAAGAGATTAAACATGTGTGTGTGTGTTGCTTTAGGTCCACACTTTGCAGCAGTTAATCAGAATAATGAGATCATTGTGACTGATTTTCACAATCACTCAGTAAAGGTGTGTATCGCAGTGTGATGAGATTGTGTGGTTGTGTATGAAGGTGTAGAATGTAACAAAGGTCGATGTGTTGTGTTTGAGGTGTTTAATGCAGAGGGAGATTTCCTCTTTAAATTCGGCTGTAATGGTGAAGGAAACGGACAGTTTAACGCCCCCACTGGAGTCGCTGTGGATTTCACCGGAAACATCATTGTTGCAGACTGGGGAAACAGCCGCATACAGGTAAACACACTGTAGACACACTGCACACACACACTATTCACTGCATATGTGAACTGGCTATATGCACTCCAGTTTACACACTCCACAATGTCCACTGTATCGATAAAACTGTAGAAACGACATTATTTACAATCACACACTCTAATGGTGCTAATGGTATTTCTCACTCTCTGATGTTATAATCACATACTTGATATCACCCAAATCACTATATGTTTCTTATATTTAAATTTTTTTCATTTCAGTGTCATGTTAACTGTTACGCTCTCTATGTGTGTGTGTGTGTGTGTGTGTGTGTGTGTAGGTGTTTGACAGCAGCGGCTCGTTCTTGTCCTTCATTAACACTTCAGCAGATCCTCTGTTTGGGCCTCAAGGTCTCTCCATCACCTCCAACTCTCGTGTCCTTGTGGCTGATTCAGGAAACCACTGCTTTAAAGTCTACCGCTATCTCCAGTGACACTTCTCATCCCTCCATCCACCTATTACTCCATCTCATAATCCCATTCACCTTCAATCCACTTATCCACCCATTTAAACATTCCATCCATTCCCATCCTCCCATCTTTATTATTCCCGATTGCACTGTTGTTTTTTAGACTGTCCTCAGAATTAGCAACATCCTTAACTAAACGAAGGATAAACAAAGGGATCAGTATAAATAATGAAACAAATAAAACCAGTTAAAACTGTTGTTACTCATTTATTTATGAATTTCTCATTTTTGTACATTTGTAGAGATTGATGATATGATTATTGCAATGCCTGAAACGTCCAGTCGTCTCTTCACCTGAATATGTATGTACCATATAGCACCAGTATACTAATACCTGTACTTTAATACCCGTGCAGTAGTGTTACAATATACTTGTTACAGTATTACAAAACAGTGTTACAGTGTAGGTGTTAGAGTTCAGGCATTACCGAAAAGAATTAGACTACAGGTGTTACAGTGCATTTTTACATTACAGAATGACAGTGTAGGTGTTACAGTAAATTACAGTATACAGGAACAGAAAAAAGAAATTAGAGTACAGGTGTTACAGTAAATTGTTACATTACAGAATGACAGCAGTGTTACACTATAGGTGTTGCACTAAATTATAGTTACAGTAAATTGTTTTAGTACAGGTGTTACAGTACAGAATTACAATACAGTGTTACAGTACTGGGGTTACAGTAAAGCATTACAATACAGTGCTACAGAAAAGCATTACAGTACCGAAATACAATACAGTGTTACAGTAAAGCAGTACAGTACAGTGTTACAGTAAAGTATTACAGTACAGAATTACAATACAGTGTTGAAGTAAAGCATTACAGTAAATGTGTAACAGTACATCATTACAATACAGTGTTAGAGTAAAGCATTACAGTACAGGTGTAACAGTACAGAATTACAATACAGTGTTAGAGTAAAGCATTACAGTACAGGTGTAACAGTACAGAATTACAATACAGTGTTACAGTAAAGCATTACAGTACAGGTGTAACAGGACAGAATTACAATACAGGGTTAGAGTAAAGCATTACAGTACAGTTACAGTAAACCATTACAGTACAGGTGTAACAGTACAGAAATACAATACAGCGGTTAGAGTAAAGCATTACAGTACAGGTGTAACAGGACAGAATTACAATACAGTGTTACAGTAAACCATTACAGTACAGGTGTAACAGTACAGAAATACAATACAGCGGTTAGAGTAAAGCATTGCAGTACAGGTGTTACAGTACAGAATTACAATACAGTGTTACAGTAAACCATTACAGTACAGGTGTAACAGTACAGAAATACAATACAGAGGTTAGAGTAAAGCATTACAGTACAGTGTTACAGTAAACCATTACAGTACAGGTGTAACAGTACAGAAATACAATGCAGTGTTAGAGTAAAGCATTACAGTACAGGTATTACAGTACATAATTACAATACAGTGGTTACAGAAAAGCATTACAGTACAGGTGTAACAGTACAGAATTACAATACGGTGTTAGAGTAAAGTATTACAGTACAGGTTACAGTAACATTACAGTACAGAATTACAATACAGTGTTGAAGTAAACCATTACAGTAAAGGTGTTACAGTACAGAATTACAATACAGTGTTACAGTAAACCATTACAGTACAGGTGTAACAGTACAGAAATACAATACAGTGTTAGAGTAATGCATTACAGTACGGGTATTACAGTACATAATTACAATACAGTGGTTACAGAAAAGCATTACAGTACAGGTGTTACAGTCCAGTGTTAGTACTGTTACTTTCCAGGTGTTACTTGTGCAGATGTTGAACACTGGCAATTTTAGAGATTTTCTCTCACACACCTGGCAACCTCGCGAGCAGTTCTGCGCTTCCGGTTTCATGGTCGATCCGCCATCCCGGAGCGGAAGTGCACGCGCGCGGATGTGGAAGTCCAGTACAGTGTGAGGAGTCGGTGGCAGCGGGGCGCGCGCGGGGGAACGGCTGTGTGAGTTCCACCAGGTACGGAGCAGGTGAGGCGCGCGAGCACGGCCTCGGGGCTTTTTTTTTAGCATAGCAGCTAATGCGACAAGAGTTCCGTAGCGCAGTTCTCGGAAGCGCGGTGTGGAGAACTTTGGGCCAGGCTGTGTGTGTGTGATGTTCCCTATACTCACTTGAGGGATAACACACACACACACACACACACACACGTTCAGACTCGGGTTTATTTTCGATATAAGTGAACATTTTGTGAGGTATTGTAACGGACAGCGGACCTGTTAGCATGTAGCTAACTCTATCAAGTAGTGTACACAACTTTAACCGGAAGCTGAATTGAAACATTCAGCGCAAAGCGAGGAAAAAGCGGAAGTAAGTTTATAAACACTTCAACACAAACACCAACAATGACATCTGTACCATCATCAGTTCAGGACTTGCGAGTGAGACGTCACCGAGTTTTAACACCCTAACAAGAGGAGGAGGAGGAGGAGGAGGAGGGGGGGGCATCAGGGGTCGTGTGCTAGTGTAGTGTCCAGGGGCGGTGCACTAGATGATCACGTACAGGTGTGAGGTTCCTGTTCTGGGTTTTAAATGTAAAATATGTTCTTCCTTGTTTTAGCCAGATAACAGAAGTGTATTGTTGATTGTGAGCTGCTCAGAGAAGGCAATCATCACCACTCCACCTCCTGCACTGATCAAGTCAAGTGAGCTTTATTGTCATTTTAACACATACAGCTGATGCAATATACATTAAAACGAAACAACGTTCCTCCAAGACTACGGTGCTACATAAAGCAACATAAAGGCACGATAGACAACAAGAGCTACATACACGGGACGACATAGAGCCACAAACAACAAGTGCGACAAGACAGACATTACATAGTCACGCCACAGGACAGGTACATAAACTAAAGCGCCGACAGTGCAGTTATATTGTGCAAAAATGCAAAAATATAAAATATGGATTGTGCAAGGTAGATAAAGTGGCAGTGCAGATTGTAAACATAGTAATAAACATTCAAGTATTAAGGCAGCAAAGTGACGTGTGCCAACCTTCAAACTATGACCATGTTTTTTAGCAGCAGAATAAATAATGTTGGACAGCAGTGGTGTGTAAAACCGGAGTGTGTGTGTGGCAGTGATGTGAGTTTTACAATTCACAAAAAAACCCACAAAGAAAATAAAATCTGAATTTTGAAGGGGATAGAAAACACCTATTAAACATGCTGCTTTGTGGGACTGGTGGGAGGATTTGGTTTGGGGCTGAGCCGAGGGACCGGTTGTGAATCGACGGTGTCTGGAGACACGGGTTTTACTTTTCAAGTTGTGCCACGACGATGATGAAACCTTCCTTTAAAGCAAGCAGTCGATTCTGCATTCTGTACATTATTGTGGAAGGTTTGCGCGTGTCTGTTTGTGCGTTGTGCTCGCTGAAGCGTCGTCTTGTGTGTTCTAGAACAGTAAATGGAAGCATGTGTGTTGATCCTGTGCTTTAGGCGAGAAGTTCTTCCTGTTCGCAGGAGTATAATTCAGTGTGTTTTAACACAGCGCGGATGAGCTTTGTGTTGTGCAGAGCCTGAGGGTCAGTGGTGTGATGACATTCTTGGCGTGATCTGAAACCCTGGTGAAGTGAAAAGGATTAAACGAGCTTTCTATCCGGAGGCCAGAGTGGGACGATTTACCCGTGTAAAGCCATAAAAGAAGAAGGCTTGTTGCAAAGATCAGAGATAAAAGGATGAGAATGAAAGCTGTGCACTCACTCTGTCTGCGTTCACTTGCAGGAATGTCTGAGGCTAGTGTCGAGTCGCAGGGGAACCTGTCGGTCCCGCGGGAAGAGGTTCCGAATGATACGGACAAGTGTCAATCAGAGAGCGTCACTGATGACACGCACATGACTGAGATCTACATTAATGATGACTGTAGCAATGCTGAACGTGAACAGCGTGGTGAGGAGGACGAAGGGCGTCAGGATGCAGTAATGCAGAACTGCAGCACTAATGCCCGAGTTCATACAGACACTAAGGAGAACTCTGATCCCAAATCAGCTGCTCCCGAAGCGTCACACACTTTGAAGGTGATATGATCGAACGCCTCTTCGTCTGCTCCAAGCTGCTGCGATGTCAGGCTTTTCCTTTAGATCTTTTTTTATGCTTTTCTAAAGGCTGAGGAGCTCATTCGCCTTTATCACTCCGTCTCTTCTTTACTCCATCTCTCCCTCCCCTTATTATTCATGGCTCCATCTTTCCTTCACTCTATCATTCATCTCTCCATAACTCATCAGAGGGGGCAAATCAGTGGTTAAGGCGCTGATCAGTAGGTTGGAGGTTCAAGGCCCGGTATCGCCAAGCTACCACTCCTGGGTTTTTTGTTTTTGAGCATTCCTCAGTCCATCTCTTCTTCATGCCATCATTTATCAGTCACCAGGACTACATAATAATGCAGCACAAAAGCATTTTCACACAAAATGCATCCTCTGTAACCTCTATTGTAGTCGATTTATTTTAGAATGTTTGCAATTAAATCTGAATAAGATTTTGTGTGAAGTCATGCAGTGCTGCGCCAGCTGTACTGTTATATGTAGCTCGTGCTTTGGTGTGGGGGCTGCTTGGGTGTTTGTGTGTGTGTTTAATGTGTGAATTAAGATGTTGAGAGTGTGATTTCTCTCGTTTCATTTGCATGCAGTTGTGCTCTCGTTTACCAGAACGAAGTTGAGACACAGAGAATTGAATCCATGCCAGAAGAGAATTGCTTCATGCCTCACACAACTTTCCTCATTCTGACATCTCTTACCAGATGTGAATCATCTCTCTCTCTCACACACACACACACACACACACACACACACGGTCCCCTGCTGGGGCCTTCTCTAACAGAAAAATCTGTTAACAGCATTGAGAACAGTGATTTGGAATTAGACTGTTACGTCTGTGTGTGTTGCATCCGTCTGTGTTATTTCAGTGCATTACACCATGTTACCATGAGTTTATACATGGTTAATGTATAAACTGTCTCACTGTCTGTGGACCAATCAAATCACACATCCACATGTTTAAGTGTGTTTCAGATTTTTTATAAAAAAAAAAAAAAAACATGTCTTTTATTAACACTTCTAAAGAGACGTGTAACAAGCACGAGTTAGCACTTAGTGCTGTGTTCAAGGTGAGATGGCAGCAGAGAGTCTCTCTCTCTGTGCGTCTCTCTCTCTCTCTCTTTCTCTCTGAAGTAAAGCAGGAGTTGATATTAACTGCTGTCTGTTGTGTAATTGTATATTCCTGTCAGAATAACCGCAACACAAGACTCCATTAAATGTTCTGTTTTTGTGGTTCAAACAGTTGATGGAGAAGAATGCCTTGTGTGTTTTGTGCTCGAGCGATCGCATCGCTCCCGTGTCTCTCTGTTACCTAGCAACCGATCTCCAGCGTGTCTCACGCCATCATCTGTCTACACGATCATCTGGGTTTTAATTGTTTCTATTCATACCGTCCACTGACCTTCTGAGTCTCAACAGCAACACCATGATTTGCATCTGTACAGCTTTATTTTTGGTAACAATCCACATGCTCATGCCTGTGTTCTCCTACGCTCAGAGCCTGCACACACATACACACTGTCCATGGAGGCATCGGGTGGCTTTAAAATATTCACGCGGTGTGTTATTGAACACTCCTCTGCTTTCACTTCGTCGTGTCTGGTGTAGTGTGTTTCAGAGGCTTATGTAGATGGTAGTGCAACACTAATACTTGTGGTAGAGTTGCTTGTATTAAGATTAATGCTCAGAGCAGTGCAGCTGAAGGAGACCAACCTGTGTGAAACCTTGCACGCTCACTTGCGCTCGCACACACACACACACAGTTTAGATGAGCACGGAGGGGGAGGCGGATAAGTGGCCAGTAAGACGTTTGCTCCCTTGTTGGTTGGGTGGCATCCTAATTGGTGGGAATGGATCCCCCTCTCCGCTCCCTGAGTCGTGGAACTGGGCCCCCCCCCTCGCCGTTCTCTGGATTGTGGGACTGGACCCCCCTCTCCGCTCCTCATATACCAAACACATCATAATTATTGTGTGGTTATACACTGTGTGTGTGTGCATAGGAGGTCATGGCAGACGAGGCCTGCAGAAGTCCAGCTGCGGAGCTGTCAGTCAGTAGTAATGGAGACCCGGGTGGAGACGTGTTCCAGCGTGTAAGACAAAATATTTCCTCTTTTTTCCTCTTTTTTTTCCTTCTTTTTTTTAAAACTTTCCACATCCTTTTTTTAATAGACATGTCATACTGTAAAACTTATCTGTGTGTGTGTGTGTGTGTTTGAAGTCTCTAACATTTATCAGTAGAGTAAGACTTTTTTTTTTGGGCAGGATGTGTCACATGGTCCTTCATCTGGGTCAGTCACATCACACATCCAGAGTACACCAGAGCGGGACATGATGGAGAACGTGGCTACAGTGGGACCATTCACAGGTACAGGGGATCGTCATCTCCATATGAATCTAACCCCACCCCTAACTCTAACTGCACCTATAACCCCACCTCTAACTCTGTTCCTAATTCTTACCCACTCCTAAACCTAACCCCACCCACTTTCCTCAGGTCCACTAAGCTCTAATCATAACCAGTTCTGATAAAAGCATGTGCTTGCGCGTATGTGTGTGTGTGTGTGTGCGCGCGTGCGTAGATGAGTTTTGTTATAAAGGTAGGACGGAATTTGAATGTGAAAAGCTGGACACTGTTCTTCTTGTAATGACGCGTGTGTGATCTTTTTTTTTTATTTGCTCTCCTCTTTCATCATGTTTTCATTTCATTAGTTGTGTGTGTGTGTGTGTGTGTGTGTGTTAGAGAGACAGGATGAAACCAAGTTGTGTTTTTTTTTCCTCAATATGTTGCTGTTAAACATTTACAGGACAGACAAGTCGTCCCTCGTCTTCCTTGTCTCCTTCATCTCCCACTGTGTCTCCTAATCCTGTGGCGTCTAGTCGTCTGTCTCGCTCTGACAGTGATAGTCAGGTGGAGAGAGAGACAGGTATCACAGTTTTCAGTGTCCCACAATCATCTTCTGCTGTATTGCTTCGTCTGCTTCTTACTCTTCACTTGCGGTGTCTCTCTTTTACCCCCCCAACACACACGCCCATGATGTCTCTCTTACATATGCCACTGCAGTATCTCTTTTACACGTGGCCTCTTCTGTCAGCTGTTCTGATAATAACAATGTAATGTATAATGTAATAATGTAAGACCTTCTTTACACCACCCAGCATTAATCTGATCATCGTTAATAAAAACGGAGGGCTACATTTATTGAATAGCTTTACAGAACAGATTCTCTGCCTAGTTTGTAGATTTACGCAGGATTCTGAGGCAGATGATTTCTCTCTGTAGTGGGTTTGAAGTGTTTTTTTTTTACGATTTCAGTTTTCAGCTTCTGTGTTGTTCGAAGGCTTTTATCCGTGGTTCTTGATTCATGTTGCTTCATGTTTCTCTGATCTCAGGAATGCAGTCTGCTTCTTAAACATTCTTTCTTCTTGCACATTTCTTTTCCAGGACTCTGTTCATCCTCCCACTGGGTCTTTCCTCTTTTGGGTTTCTGAACATTCTGGAACCATAAGTGTGTGTTTTTTTTTTTTTTTTTTTTTTACAGTTTAAGATTCACTGTTTCGTGGTCCTGTGGGAAGCATGCAGATATTATACACATTATTATGAAATGTTATTGGTTACTCAGTATGTTTTGTTTTAGACACATTTAAAATGTAAGGACATTAAATCATACCCTAATGACACTTTGTCCTGTGAGGAGGTAGTAGTAGACAATTCTCTACACCTCCATCATCACTATACTGACTGACTGAAGACCTTTTAGTAGAACCCTGTTCAGTCCTGCAGTACACATCCACAGACCTCTAGAATCACTGTACAATGCTACAGTACGCATCCACAAACCTCTAGAATCACTGTACAGTGGTACAGTATATATCCACATACCTCTAGAAACACTGTACAGTGCTACAGTATACATCCACAGACCTCTAGAATCACTGTACAGTGCTACGGTATACATCCACAGACCTCTAGAATCACTGTACAGTGCTACAGTATACATCCACAGACCTCTAGAATTACCATACAGTCCTGCAGTATGCATCCAAAGACATGTACAATCACTGTACAGTGCTGCAGTAGGCATCCTCAGATGTCTAGAATCACTGTACGGTTCTGCAGTATGCATCCAGAGAAGTGTAATCAATGTATAGTGCTGCATTAGGCATCCTCAGGTGTCTAGAATAACTGTACAGTAGTCTATTATGCATCCACAGCCCTCTAGAATCACTGGAGAGTGCCTCAGTAGTCGTCCACAGACATCTAAAATCACTGTGCGGTCCTGCAATATGCATCCACAGACATGTAGAATCACTGTACGCTTCCACAGACGTTTACAGTTACTTTCATGCTGCAGATACGCTTTCACAGATGTGTATAATTACTTTACAGTGCGGCCGTATGCTTCCACAGACGAATAGAATCGCTACGAGTCACAAACGCACCACACCGGATTAACACAGTTTGTGCGAATCATCACTACCGTGAGTTTATAACCTGATGTCTGTGATTGTGTGGTTCTGATCAGGTTCAGTGACGGAACAGTCCAGCAGCGGTGCAGTGGTCCTCGCTGACGACTTGAAAAACCCTGCGATGGAAAAACTTGAGCTGGTCAGAAAGTGGAGTATTAACACCTACAAAGTGAGTGCCTCGCCAAGTCGGAGTCAGTGTTCGAGTCGGAGGGAGTAGTTGAGTCAGTGGTTTTATCTTCCCTTTCCCTCAGTGCACTAAACAGATCCTGTCAGAGAAGTTGGGTCGCGGTTCCCGCACTGTTGACCTGGAGCTGGAAGCCCGAATCGACGTGCTGCGTGATAACAAGCGTAAATACGAGCAGGTGGTGAAACTGGCACAGACGTTGGCCAATCAGCTCTCACAGATGATGCAGACTCAGCGCCAGCTCGGAGACACCTTCGCTGACCTCAGCCTCAAAACACCCGAACTACACGTGAGTGACCATTTCGACAGCTCAGTTACTCACCACCACTCACCTTTTTCCTCTACTCTTAACGTTACACAAACTCTACATTAACTCTACTCTGAACCAACTCTACACTACTGTACCTCTATTCTAATTCTACTCTAATGAATGTACTCTACACTGACTACATCTATTCTAATGCTATAGTAACTGTAATCTAAAGCTACTACAACTGTATTGTAATTTTATTGTACTCTATTTTAACTCTATGCAGACTATTCGAAGTGTACTCTATGTAATCTGTGCGTGTTTGTTTCATGTTGTTTCTTACCTGTATTTAGGAGGAGTTTGGCTACAATGCTGACACTCAGAGGCTCCTGTCTAAAAATGGTGAGACTCTTTTAGGAGCCATCAACTTCTTCATCTCCAGCATTAACACTCTTTTGGACAAAACCATCGAGGACACGATGATCAACATCAAACAGTACGAAGCAGCGAGGTACACTAGAATGTTCTTCAGTTCATCTTGGTGTACAATTTGTTTAGACGAAGTTCGTCCGCACTGGACCAGTGGAGCAGTGGAACTGTCGTGGAACTGTCGTGACCCCCGTAATGTTCTTGTGTAAAGCACTGATCTTTGTCTCCCCCTGCTGCAGGATCGAATACGACGCGTATCGTACGGACCTGGAGGAGCTGAATCTCGGGCCGCGCGACGCCACCACTCTGCCCAAGATCGAACAGTCTCAGATGCGCTTCCAGATCCACCGAGAGAAATATGAGAAGATGCGCAATGATGTCTCTGTTAAACTCAAATTCCTGGAGGAGAATAAGGTGCTCATTATTTCCCCTAAGAATATTCTGCACTGGTAGGGCTGCACTCACGTACCTGTGTGTGTGTGTGTGTGTGTGTGTGTGTGAGATAATAAATAAGTGTAATATTCTGCAGGTGAAGGTTCTCCACAATCAGCTGATTCTGTTCCACAATGCCATCGCTGCATATTTTGCTGGAAACCAGCAGCACCTGGAGCAGACTCTCAAACAGTTCCACATCAAATTGAAGATGCCTGGTGCGGATACGCCCTCCTGGTTAGAGGAACACTGAGAGAAAACCCCTAAACTAAAGCCCCCCTCCAAAGCTCCTGCGAGTGGTTTGTTCTAGATTGGAAGCAGGATGTCCATGCACTTCTCAAATACTAAAAATCTCTAAACTGCTCTTTCTTCTTGCTGTTTTTCATGTTTTTTTTTTCTACTCGAGGACACTAAAGCTGTTCAGAGTTACGTTTGGAGAACCATGTTCCACTGCTGGCTTTTTGAGTGAGTGTTCTTCTGGAAGAAAGAGAAAATCAGATGCGCACTTTAATAACGTCACGAAACAGGACAAATCTGATCTTTTTATATATATTTATGTATATGTGTGTGTGTATATGTATATATAGTATATATATATATATATATATATATATATATATATATATATATATATATATATATATATATACAGGAGAAATTCCACCGAATGTAAACCAAAAAAAAAAAATCCTGGTTCTTCTGCCTTCCTTCAACCCCTGTGAGCTCCTCTCTTCCAGAGTATCCAGATCCTCACCATTGAGTGGTGTTTTGCAAATGTACGAGTGTGTGTGTGTGTTTGTTTTTATGAAGCCCTGACGGAAAATCCTACACTTTATATTTCATATAAATTTGTCTGCATGAATGTTTTCACTCTATAATGTGCCTTTTCTCTCTCTTCAGCAAACAGCTAGACAAAAAAAACACACAGCACACACACACACAAGCACATGAGTATATATGTACATTATTAACATGTAACTGCAAAAGAGCTGCTTGTAATAATGAGAACCCCTTCAGACTCTTCATCTCCATTCCACATCATAAAGCCTTTTCGAGCTGTGCATTAACCTGAACTGTTCCTGAGGTGAAGCTGGATGGACGAGCTCCTGCTGCATCTATACGGAACAAGTCTGCGAGCACGAATTCTTCCTTTTTTTTTTTTTCTACCTGTAATATTGTACCTGTCTTTCCTCCACCTTGTTTACAAAACTTCCAAATGTTATTAATTCTTCCACCACCCAGTCCCAACACTCACTTAGTACCGCTTTATCCTCCTTTTCTTCATTTTACACAGAAACATAAACATCTTCAAATAAAACCCAATCCTTTACACTCCAAGTTCAGGATTTCACAAATTCTAACTTTTATATTCACTCCCACTTCAGCACACACACACACACACACACACACACTTACAGTGACTGTCACATAAAACTGATCCCCAGTGTACAAGGCCTCTCTCTCTTGTTCTCTGATAGTATAGTATAGTATTGAGTCTCATATATAAATATATATATTTTGTGTATTTGATGTATTTTGGACAGACGTATATGTTGCTGTGGGCATTGTTGAGTGATGTGATGAGAAGTTGTCCTTTGAAGGAAGCTTTTATAAGAGACCAAGGAAAGGAATTAAAAATCTTTTTATTAATGACCCCTGAGATTCATGTCCTTTATTAACTTTAGGATAAAATCTAACATACAGAGCAGTGATGCCTCATTCTCCACAACTCTGTGTATGTGTGTGTCGGAAATGTGTGTTGAATTGATGTATGGGAACGTTCCTGCTCTGTCCTAAAGAGGGCGCTGTTTTACCTTTCATTCATTCATTCATTCACTTGATGTCCACGCAGCGGTGTTGGTAGACCACAAACCTTCCCCATTAACACCCAACATCGGCTACATGACACCATGAGGGACCCCCTCACAAACCTTTCAACAAGCTGTAGATACAGGAATATCCTCATTTGAATCGGTTTTTCACATTTATCAACACCGCATAATCACTGTGTATACATTTTCTACAGTTTTACATTCAATCTACGTTACATACTTTTTTTTCAACAGTCTACCCGTTTTTGCACTGCTACAGACTTTCTATTTATTTGCCCTACATATATTTACATATTTATCTTTACTTGTCGATTTGCATATCTATTTTTCCACCCATCCATTCCAAACTGGAACTGAACCAGGAGTCTTCAGCCATTTTTGGGAGGGGCTGGTGTATGCAACTGTCTCCTCCCACCTCTCATGTCTCCAGTTTACTCTGATGTCCCCTCTCATGTCTACCGTTTCCTCTCATGTCCCCTGTCTCATGTCATTTCATCTCTCGTCTCCTGCCTTATGTCTCCATTTTCTTTCATGCCTCCTGTCCCCAGTCTCCTCATGTCTCTAGTTTCCTTTCATGTCCCCTGTCTCCTGTCTCCTCTCATGTATCCAGTTTCCTTTCATGTCTCTAGTTTCCTCTCATGTCCCCTGTCTCCAGTTTCCTTTTGTGTCTCCTATCTCCAGTTTCCTCTTGTCTCCAGTCTTCTCTCACATCCCCTGTCTCATGTCTAGTTTCCGCTCCTGTCTCTAGTTTCCTTTCATGTCCCCCTGTCCCCTGTCTCCAGTTTCCTTTCGTGTCTCAAGTCTCCTCTCATTTCTCCAGGTTCATGTCTCTAGTTTTCTCTCATGTCCCCTGTCTCATGTCTCCAGTCTCCTCTCACGTCCCCTGTCTCATGTCTCCAGTTTCCTTTCGTGTCTCCAGTTTCCTCTCATGTCCCCTGTCTCATGTTTACTGTCTCCTATCTCCAGTCTCCTCTCATGTCTGCAGTCTCCTGTGCAGAAGTGAGTTAGGTTGGGCAGTGTGATGTTCCTCTGAGGGAATCAGGGTGGGGATGAGACACGTGCCCTGTGCACGATTTGATGACGTCATCCCCGGTGCAGCCATATCGGTTCTATTAAACGGGAGTGTGTATTCTACATGAATCATACGGGAGGGTAAATGATTATTATTATTTTACTTAAAACGTAAACCTGTATAATCCCGGTGTCACGCGCTCTCCTCCTGCCCTCGGTAGGGCACCTAAAAGTAGAGAGAGAGAGAGCTGGGCGCGTGAGTTTCCAGTGGGCGGGGCTAGAGCGGTGTCACACCTGCGAGCTGTGGGAGATCCACGCATGCGCAGGGTCTAGTTTGCGGCGGCTCTCGCTCTCCGCAGTGGGATGATGGAGGATGCGCAGCTCCGCCACTGAGCCGATTCTGCACCTGTTCGCGTGAACGACGGGGAATTATATTCCGGACTTCTGTTCATACCTCAGGGTAAGATCATCATTTCATCACTCGGACCTGAAACGGAATCCGCCTTATTCTTATCTCATAGGGGTTTCACCGGCTCTCCTCTTCATGTCCTGCAATAACGAATCTCTTATACACACACACACATTCATTTTTAACCCGTAGGTACTTGCTTTATTCATTCGCATTTATTGACCTGCTTGTCTACCTAGGTGTGTGTGTGTGTGTGTGTGTGTGTGTGTGTGTGTGTGTGTTTTGTAATTAATGAGTGTGTCCTAGTCCCTCTTAGACACTTTATGATCAGGTTCATTTGTGCAGATCATCTTTAAGAGTATTCATAAGGTTGCGGTTGTTAATGATGTCATGATGTTCATTCATCACATCCTGGCTCTCTGAGAGATAGAGAGAGAGAGAGAGAGAGAGAGAGAGAGTGGGTGTTCTGTGAGGTGTGTGTGTGAGGTGTGTGTGGACGAGCGAGAGAGAGAGCGAGTGGAGAGAGAGGAGATGTGTGAGAGAGAGTTGAGTGAGAGAGAGAGAGAGAGGTGAGAGAGTCTTCGGTCTTCCAGAGTGTGTGAGAGGTTCGTGGTTTTTTCAGAGAGCTGTGTGTGGTGTGTTGTTGTGCAGAGAGAGAGAGAGAGAGATTGTGTGTGTGTGTGTGTGTGTGTGTGTGTGTGAGAGAGAGGAGAGAGAGAGGAGAGAGAGAGAGAGAGAGAGAGTGAGAGAGAATGGCGTTTAAAATTCATTATTTCCTGCTGCTGTGTGATGACTCGAACACACGTGTTTTCACACATGTGAAAGGTTCTTCTGGATTTCGGGAGTGAAATTATTATTAATTATGAATTATTATTAATATAATGCACTTGGCCTTAAAGTGTGTGAATAACAAACTCCCGAGCTTTGATCCCACATCCAATAATTCTGTAATTCAGGTTCGAGGTTCGAGGCGGCGTTAAGTTTGGGATGGTGATCTTTCATACCTGCACTGAATGAAATGTGAACACGTTATGGCCGGTGGTGTGAAACCCTTGTGTTCTCTGGCCATCTGGACTGTTGTATTGCCGTTTTGTTTCTGAGTGAGTGACGACCAGACAAAGTTTCGAGAACGCCAGTCGTTTCTGTGAGTTGTCCAGCTTGTGTTCACTTCACACTGAATCCAATTGCCGCATGTAATAAGAATTACTTTCACCGTTACACTTTAGTACAGTTCTGAACAGCAACGTCTCATGTAGCCTTCATGGTTTCCATCTGGGGGATTAAAACTCAGCTCATACTGGTGTTTCTGTTTTTCTGGATCTTTTGGCTGACAGCATATTTTAGAGTTTTATGTGTGTGTGTCCTCCAGGATCCGGGTTCGATTCCCGTCTCTGCCATGTGTGTGTGGAGTTCTCCCCGTGCCTCAGGGGGGTTTTCTCCGGGTTCTCTGGTTTCCTCCCCGGTCCAATAACATGCGCGGTAGGTTGATTGGCACCTTGGAAAATTGTCCCTAGTGTATGAATGTGAGTGTGAGAGTGTGTGTGTGTGTGTGCGCCCTGCGATGGGTTGGCATTCGATCCAGGGTGTATCCTGCCTTAATGCCCATAGACGTCTGAGATAGGCACAGGCTCCCCATGACCCGTTTTCTATAGGGGTAGAAAATGAAATGAATGAATGTGTGTGTGTGTGTGTGTGTGTGTGTGTGTGCCCTGCAATGGGTTGGCATTCCATCCAGGGTGTATCCTGACTCGAGGGAAGATCCGATATAGCAGTAGAAGAATGAATTAATGTGTGTGTGTGTTGTATTCATGGGTGTTCTCCCTCTGACCCGGCAGGATTCCTGTTGAAGTCTCTGTAGGCTTTATTGTCTCACAGCTTGGTGCGTTATATTATGATCCCGTGTCTCCGGGACAATCTCGGGCCATTCCGCAAGCTGTGATGAATCGGAGAAAATCCATTCAGGTCTTCAAGAACAAAGCTGTAGGAAAGGGTTTTGAAGGGGTCAGGGCAGAAGAAAGGGGAGGGGGGGGTAGCGGGGGGGGGGGGGGGGGGTGGGTTGGGGGTTAGGGTGGTAGTCTTGGTGCCATATTGCCATGGTAACCCAACCTTTTTGTGGGAGAAGCCAGCACTTAAAATACCAAACTTTGATTCTGGAGCTGGATACATGAGAAATATCTGACTTAATCTGGTCAGACTAATCTTGGTTTTGTTGTTGAAATGGAGAGAGAGAGAGAGGGAGAGAGAGGGAGAGAGGGAGAGAAGGTTTGTTTGAGGTCAGAGGTTAAAATGTCTCCACACTATGAGAGTTTTAAGGGCAGTAAATGTTTTGTGCTGGTTTTGTCCTAAATTAAACCACGCCAGTTCTCACTTTATTTCTATACGAATGCTTATGCGATAGAGAATGTGACTGTGAGGCTAAACAGCACATGGGAAGGGTAAACTGCATGTAGAGAACACGTTGATGGGGGTGGATTGGGGGTGGTGCGGTGCTGGGGAGGGGTGATTGAGGGCGGGGCATTGATGCGAAGGTGGTGATTGTAGGCGGGGCGTTGATGGAGAGGAGGTGATTGGGTGCGGTGATGGGAAGGTGGTGATGGGGGCAAGGAAGTGATTGGGAGGGGGTGATTGGAGGCGGTGCAGTGATGGGGGGGAGGTGGTGATTGGGGGTGGTACAGTAATGGGGAGGGGGTGAGGGGGTTGCGGTGATTGCGGACATTGCGGTGATGGGGAGGTGCTGATTGGGGGTGGTACAGTGATGGGGAGGGGTGATTGCGGGCAGTACAGTGATGGGGAGGGGTGATTGCGGGCAGTACAGTGATGGGGAGGGGGTGATTGGGGGCAGGTATTGGGGGCAGTGATGTGGGGGGTGATTGGGGGCAGTACAGTGATGTGGGGGGTGATTGGGGGCAGTACAGTGATGTGGGGGGTGATTGGGGGCAGTACAGTGATGTGGGGGGTGATTGGGGGCAGTATAGTGATGTGGGGGGTGATTGGGGGCAGTATAGTGATGTGGGGGGTGATTGGGGGCAGTACAGTGATGGGGAGGGGTTGATTTTTGTTTTATGATTATTTTAGTGAATATTAGAGAGAATATGTGAAGTAATCATGTGACGGAAGTCCTCCTGACTCAGAGG
The DNA here is from genome assembly GCA_030449085.1 of Kryptopterus vitreolus. Lineage (NCBI taxonomy): Eukaryota > Metazoa > Chordata > Actinopteri > Siluriformes > Siluridae > Kryptopterus > Kryptopterus vitreolus. The sequence continues at coordinate 777,060 of JACRUU010000020.1, forward strand.
TGGCTTGCAGGTTGAGCTCCTGAACTCCCAGAGCTCGGAGTAATGATGCTCTCAGGGACAGATTTCATCTCTCACAGATTAATACACAAACATCGGCGATGTGAGTCTGCGCTTCACTTTGACCGAGCTCCTGAAAGCTGGAGGTGTTGTGTGGTGTTTGGTGCCATGGAAGTGTGACGAGGTCTTCCCAAGAGGCCGTGTACCAGGACAACTCGGCTTTGTGTAAACACACTTTAGTTGTTCTTTTGTTTGACAATGAAAAGCTAATAATCACCCGAGGGTGAAGGAGAAACTCGATCTGTGTGCTACTCCTGGAGTAGAGTCTGAAAGCTTCATTCATTAGCACGCTGCTGCTCCAGGTTTATCAGAGACCCCACACCGACCTTTACCTTCAGCATCTCACGCTGTCTCTTCAATTCACTCTGTGGGAGTGAGTGAGTGTGTTTTTCAGGGTCAAGGTGAAGGTGCGAGTCACATGTAGATCACAACACCATTGGTTCTGCACATACCCCTGTGATGGGGAAGCTCAGGGAGATACTCTCTCTCAGGGAGATGTCCTGCCCAGTCACTGCACCTAAATCCTATCTGGGATGAACTGGATCACAAGAAATCTCCGGATGCTGAAAGTGTGTAAAGCAGTTTTTCGTCCTAAGAAAATAAAGCTGAACATCTGGACAGATTTGTTTTCTTTTTGGATGAAGATCTTCAGACAGTTACATCAATAACGTGTTTGTTAGAATTGAAATAAAAACAAAAACAAAAAGTTTCCACATTGTTTCCAAAAAATGTGGGCGTGGCTTTGCTTTGACTGTGAAAACAAGTCCTATGGTTACAAAAGAAAGTTAATTATTCTTGATTTATGCTAGATATAAGGTGCATATCGTTCGCCTCACACCGCCAGGGGCTCCCCGTGACCCGAGAAGATCGGATATAGCGGTAGAAGATGAATGAATGATATAAGGTGCATATATATATATATATATATATATATATATATATATATATATATATATAATCAGAATCAGAATCAGAAAGAGCTTTATTGCCAAGTATGCTTACACACACAAGGAATTTGTCCTTAGTGACAGAGCTTTCAGTTTACATACAGATAACATACAATTCACATACAAAGGCACAGGTAACAAAGAGTAAAATAATAATATTAAAAATTATTAAAAATTACAGAATTATAAAAGAGCAGCAGATGATACAATGTGCAATGTAAAAGTTATAAGGTGCAATATACAGATTGTGGATATCTGTATAAGATATAGAAAAGTGAATACTATATGAATAAATAATAAATAAGTATGGGTAGAATATATATATATATATATATATATATATATATATATATATATATATATATATATATATATATATACCCTACCTTTGAAAACTAGTGAATGTGTGGGTTTAGAGTGATGGGATAATGCGCATACTATATATTGTGTTTTATTTACAATCGGAAAGCAACACACTACTCCGTAATGCAACTGGTGCATTTCTATCCCACATAACCATGCCAACATACCTGCTCGTTTCACATGGATCCCGATTCTTCAGAAAAGGCCTCCTTCTTCCATTGCTCTGTATTCCACTTCCGATTCTCCTGGACCTCCTGGACCTCCTACCTCAGTGTTTCCGACTGCGTTACAAACCTGAACATCTCATCTCATTATCCACACCACTCGACTTCTGCAACAAGTGTGTGACATTGCAGCAAAGACAATTCTGTGTGTGTATGTGTGTGAGAGTGTTAATCCATTCCTCTCTGATAAAATGTTTTACATAAAAATACAGTAGTGATGATGACATTATTGTTATTATTAGTAGTAGTATTATATTTTAATGTTAATTGTAACAGTGAGATTTGTGAATAATTGGTGCAGCACAGAGGCTTTATGTTACGGCTGAGACGTTAATAAGTAAAAGCATCAGGATCGAGTGAACATCAGGAGCTCTGCTTGTCCCTGATACCATATATCTGTGTGTGTGTGTGTGTGTGTGTGTGTGTACGGCGTGAAGAGGGTGAGCTAGGTTTATTAACCTACTAGAGGACTGTGTGTTTCAGATGAGCATGGTGTGTGTGTGCATGAGAGACCTCCTTTAGGACGCTGAGCGCTTTTAATGTGTCCTGGATATTTTTTATTAGATTACAGTTGCTGTGGTGTGTTTGGGTGGGACACGTCTCTATCTGTCAGGTCCTGCTGCTGGCTGATAACACACGGGGTGTGTTTGTGTGTGTGTGTGCATGTGCGTGTGTGCGTGTGTGTGTGTGTGTGTGTGGGTGTGTTTGCGTGTAAGTAGAAACCCATGCTATTAAAGCCTTGTACATGTAATTGTCTCTGACACAAAAGATGTAATGGAGGCGAGTGAGAGACTCGGTGCAGACGAGGATACAAATCACTCTGTAAACACGGTGATGTCCTGATGACGATTATTACATCACTGGGATGGAGATTGCGTCACTGAGATGATGATGATGATGGTGGCGTCAATGAGATTGTGTTGGTGACGACGCTGAGATGACAGTGACATCACCGAGACGATACGGTCATGAGGACTGAGCCATGATGGTTAGTGGGGACACAGCAGATGTATCAGTAATGTGTCTCTGTAAGACTCGACCCGTACATGTTCTGATTGGTCGGCGTCATGTCTCCTTGACGACCCTGTCTGTAAGCGGTGGCCTCAGTGACGTGGCTTATTTGCATATTCAAATGAGGAATGTGAACCTGGATGGCTATATGTAAATTACAGAATGTGTGTGTGTGTGTGTGTGTGTGTGTGTGCACTGAACGACTAACATCCATTTATATTTACATTCTTTTCCTAAAATATCACACCCAGAAAATGTAAATGTAAAAATGTCCAGGATTAAGGTAGAGTGTACACATCAGAGGGTTCACATGCCCCACATAAACAGATTTCGATTGTTTGTGTGTGTGTGTGTGTGTGTGTGTGTGTGTGTGTTTTGAACAAACAGAAAGATTAATGGGAATTATTAGTTATATAAACCATATCAGATGACCAGCTTTCAATCTGCAGTCTGATCCGTTTATTCTGTGGACAATGAGTGAAATATGTGAAACAGAAAGTGTGTGTGTGTGTGTTGTGTGTTTTTGGTGTTTCTTGTGTGTGAATTAATAATAAAATATTTTATTTTAAAATGATATAATGTTTTTCTGTATCTGCTTTTGATTCCCGTTCAGCTCAACTGTGCTGATCTCTGACCTGAACATTGCTGATCTCCGACCTGAACAGGGCTGATCTCTGACCTGAACAGCACTGATCTGTTACCTGAACTGCACTGATCTCCGACCTGAACAGGGCTGATCTCTGACCTGAACAGCACTGATCTGTTACCTGAACTGCACTGATCTCTGACATGAACTGCACTGATCTGTTACCTGAACTGAGCTGATCTCCGACCTGAAAAGTGTTGATCTGTTACATGGACTGCGCTGATCTCTGACCTGAACAGCACTGATCTTTTACCTGCACTGTGCTTATCGTTACCTGAACTGTGCTGATCTTTGACCTGAACAGTGCTGATCTCTGACCTGAACAGTGCTGATCTCTGACCTGAACAGCGCTGATCTATGACCTGAACAGCACTGATTCATGACCTGAACATCGTCGATCTAAGAACCTGAACAGTGACCCTGGTGCTATGAATCTACAGCAGTGCATTCTGGGTTGGTGGAGGTGGCGGTGAGGAGAGCTGTATGTGTAAAAGAACTGATATGTACAGAGAAGAGAAGCATTAAATACATTATTAATACGTGATTGTTTTGTTTAGATTTGTATTTAAATCTAATGGGATGGAAAAATGTTTATGATATTGAATCATTTATCTGCTGAACCTCAGTCAGTCAGGGTTCCTTTAAGCTCCGCCCACACACTGCCCATTCGGGACTGGCTCGGGCTCCGTCGCCCTCTGTGACCCCTTGACCCCGCCACCATGGCCAGTGGGACGGCGTCAGCCGACCCAACAAAAGGAGCCCCTTCATCTCCAGAACCTTCTGCGTCCGGTGACCCAGACCCAGAACAAAGACCTCACCTGAACCTTTTGACTAAAGCTTCCACTGTGCCACCACCTCCACCCCTGCCTCCACCACCTCCACCCCTGCCTCCACCACCTCCACCCCAGCCCTCCACCACACCCGCTCCTCCACATGGTTCACGCAGAAAACGCAGAGTCCGCAGCTTCTACTGGAAGCCCATCCCGGAGGAGAAGGTCCGCGGAAAACCCAACATCTGGACGCTGGCGGTGAGACAGCAGCACTACCAGATCGATGTGAGGAGCGTGGAAGAGATGTTCGGTCAGCAGGAGGAGACACGCTCCCAGACCTCCACCCGCAATCCCCGAATAGGAACATGCAGAGGTTCCTTCAAGGAGAGCAAAGAAGAGGTGAGTGTGTGTGTGTGTGTTCATAATTCTTTCACTGTTCCTCATCATTTCACTGTTCATCTTCGTGGTCCTCTTCATCTCACTATTCCTCATCATTTCACTGTGGTCCTCATTCATCTCACTAATTCCTCATCATTTCACTGTTCATCTTACTGGTCCTCATCATTTCACTGTTCCTCATCATTTCACTGTTCATCTTAGTGATCCTCATCATCTCATTGTTCCTCATCATTTTACTGTTCCTTCATCATTTCACAGTTCATCTTAGTGATCCTCATCATTACTGTTCATCTTTCACTGTTCATCTTAGTCCTCATCTTCTCATGTTCCTCATCATTTCACTGTTTTACTGTTCTTCATCATTTCACAGTTCATCTTAGTGATCCTCATCATCTCATTGTTCCTCATCATTTTACTGTTCCTCATCATTTCACTGTTCATCTTAGTGGTCCTCATCATCTCACTGTTCCTCATCATTTCACTGTTCCTCATCATTTCACTGTTCATCTTAGTGGTCCTCATCATCCCACTGTTCCTCATCATTTCACTCTTCATCTTAGTGGTCCTCATCATCTCACTGTTCCTCGTCATTTCACTGTTGCTTATCTTAATGTTCCTTGCGATTTCGCTGTTCCTCATCTTAGAGTTTCTCTTCATTTCGCTGTTCCTCATCTTCTTAGTGTTCCTCATAATCTTTAGTGTACCTCATGATTTCCCAGTTCTTAGTATTCTTAGTGTTTCTCATCTTTTTGCTGTTCGTCATTCTGCTGTTCCTCGTTGTTCTAGTGTTTCTCTTTGTCTCACTGTTCTCCGTCATCTTGCTATTCATCACTTTGCTGTTCCCTCATCATTTCACTTTTCATGGTCATCTTAGTGTTTCTCACCATTTCCCTGTTCCTCGTCATTAAAATGAACATGTAAATGAATATGTAAAATGACACATGCGCAGGGTCCTATATGAACAGAATTTGTGTGTGTGTGTGTGTGTGTTCATTCTGAAAGCAGAAAAATAAATCATTTAAATCTTTAATCCTGGTGTGGGAAAGCTGTACAAGCTCTCTCAGCCTGCTGTTAATCACCTCTCCAGCCTTTGCTGAGATGCAGGACGCAGAGAATTCCGTAAGAGCGTGACCTCCTTTTTGGCTCAACACATGAACACAGCACACCTGACCACCACCGTCGTCATCATTACCCCATCCTCCAATCTCCATCATCCTCCAACCATCTCCACATCACCGCCCTCATTAACACACCAAGATCCTAGAATATGCCCAGTTCTATTATTTAGCTCCACCTTCCTGTCTGTAACACACCAATCACACAGTCCGAGCTCAAATTTATAACCCCGCCCCTAAATCAGATCCCTACTGATGTGTTTGATATGTAGATACGCGGTAATCAGTAACAAGCTTCAATCCTGATGTCATATGTTCAGTAAGATAACAACTCTTGAGCCAACATCTGATAGAATTCAGTTGTGTTTGCATTGTTTCTCACGCTGTACACACACTCACACACACACACAAATAAAACACACAGCTGCAGAAACACGCCTAACAACTTAAACATCATCCAATCTGATGCAAGATGTTTGTTTTACAAACACCGCTGAGGGTTTGGACGTGGAAGTGACCCACGGTGTTGCGCTGTGTCATGGTTACAGTGGTGACCTGGTTGCCGTGGTAGCAAGGCCATTTATTTAGCCCCATAAACAGCTGAACCAGCGTGCAGTCTCTCGGTGATACGACGCTATTGTTCAGCACTCGGCTCTAATTCCACACGTCATGACATGTGAGCCGATTTTTTTCCCCACACACACACTTGCGCACACAAACACACACATACACACACACACATCCTGGCATCAGCATAACTAGTCCTAATTAATTTTTTTGTTTGTTTTTTATACATAGGATGAAGGGACTTGTTGCTGTGGCGCCCTCTAGTGGTGACCTGAGAAAGTGGAGGGGTTGCACAGATGCACACAGAACAAATAATCTAATTATTTTTTATTCTTTTTGCAGATCAGCATTCTAGACTCAAAAAGAGGGATGAACATGGGAATTTTCCTCAAACAGTTCAAGAAGTAAGTGTGTGTGTGTGTGTGTGTGTGTGTGTGTGTGTGTGTGTGTGTGTGTGTGTGTGTGAGAGAGAGAGGTTGGATGGAGATTTTTAGATGAATTGAACAGCACGTGGTTTTCCTCAGGAGTAATCAGGCTTTAGTGGACGACGTGCGTCTGGGGAACAGCACACAGTTCGGACTGGAGCCTCTGAAAGAGCTGCTCAAACTACTGCCTGAGGAGGAAGAGGTGACCCTTCACATTCAACATTTTCAGCATTTTAAGATACAAGCACCCTAAAACCTAAAACGTAATGAGGATTCAACAAAAACGAAAGAAACAAAATAAAGAAAAGATGTGAAATGGAATAGAGGGGACACGGTGGCTTAGTGGTTAGCACGTTCACCTCACACCGCCATGGTCTGGGTTTCGATTCCTGTCTTGGCCATGTGTGTGTGGAGGTTGCATGTTCTCGCAGTGCCTCAGGGGGTTTTTCTCCGGGTTCTCCGGTTTCCCCCCGGTCCAAAAACATGCACGGTAGGTTGATTGGCACCTTGGAAAATTGTCCCTAGTGTATGTGAATGTGAATGTGTGTGTGTGTGCGCTGCGATGGGTTGGCATTCCATCCAGCCTTAATGCCCATAGACGCCTGAGATAGGCACAGGCTCCCCGTGACCCGCGAGAGAGGTGAGTGTGATTGGTAGAAGATGAATGAATGAATGAAGATGTATGTTTTCATCCCTCACCAGATGTTGTTCACACATGTAGAAGGAGTTCATTTCAAGTGATACACTCGGCATCATCATCATCTTTACAGTTATCTTTTACTGACATCTCGTCCCTGTTGTGAGAAGAAAACCCAAACTTTCATTGTGCTGATGTGTAGATCAAAAAGTTGAGGGAGTTTAGAGGTGATCCGGCAAAGCTCGCCATGGTGGATTCCTTCATGTTCCTGTTGATTCAAGTACCATAGTAAGACACACACAAACACACACACATTCTCATTTAATATGGTGTGTTATTAGTTATTCTTCAGAACACAGGCCATAAGAATGTTAGAGAGTGTATTATGAATACATAGCCAAATTAATTTGGTCAGCATTGGTAAATCTGGTTTTGTGTGTGTGTGTGTGTGTGTGTGTGTTCCAGTTTCCAGGTGCGAATTGAGGCCATGGTCTTGCAGGAGGAGTTTTCTCCATCTTGTTCAGCAATGAGCCGTGAGCTTAATGTTGTACGCTTAGCCACAGAAGGTACACCCATAAAATGAAAATCACTTTACATTCTACAGTGTGTGTGTGTGTGTGTGTGTGTGATCACACTGTACTTGATGTGTATGGTTTGTATGTATGTTTATATGTGATGTATATGAATAGTTATATGGATATTATATAGATGTGAAGGGGCACGGTGGCTTAGTGGTTAGCACGTTCGCCTCACACTGCCAGGGTCTGGATTCGATTCCCGTCTCGGCCATGTGTGTGTGGAGTTTGTGCATGTTCTCCCCCCCTCCCTCTTCCCTCCCCCGTGCCTCAGGGTTTTTTTTCTCCGGGTTCTCCGGTTTCCTCCCGGTCCAAAAACATGCACGGTAAGTTGATTGGCACCTTGGAATATTGTCCCTAGTGTTTGAATGTGTGTGTGAATGTGAGTGTGTGTGCCCTGCGATGGGTTGGCATTCCATCCAGGGTGTATCCTGCCTTAATGCCCATAGACGCCTGAGATAGGCACAGGCTCCCCATGACCCGAGGGAAGATCGGATATAGATGTGGTGTATATGAAGTTATATGGATGTTATATACATGTGATGTATATAAACAGTAATATGGATGTTATATAGATGTGATGTATATGAACAGTTATATGGATGTTTTATACATGTGATGTATATGAATAGTTATATGGATGTTATATAGATGTGATGTATATGAACAGTTATATATATGTGATGTATGTGAACAGTTATAGAGATGTGATGTGTATGAATAGTTATATAGATGAGAAGTTGTGATGCAGGTCCCATGTGTTTTTGTTGATGTCACCGTCAGAGCTAATGATGTGTGAGGAACTTCACGCCATCCTGCACCTCGTCCTCCAGGCTGGAAACATCATGAACCAGGTAACGCGGTTCACTGACGCTTCCGAACCGTGCGTTCACACACGTCTATAGGAACTTTTTTTAATGATGAATATGGAAGCTGTTCCTCGGGTCACGCCTCAAAGCCGATCTGGACCATAAGGACTAATGACTTTAAACTTCTAACACCTCAACTGATTCCACAGGGAGGTTACGCCGGAAATGCCGTGGGCTTCAAGCTGTCCTCGCTCCTCTCGTTAGCAGATACCAAAGCTAACAAGCCAGGCATGAATCTGCTTCATTTCGTGGCCTTGGTAAGTTTCTTGGTGAAGACCGTTTGATTTATTCCTCACATTTCCAGCTCTGGTTTAATCTCTTTCTATTCAAATAGGAAGCACAGAAGAAGGATGAAAATCTGCTAAAGTTTCCAGAGAAGCTAACACATGTACAGAGTGCTTCAAGGTAATGTCAGTGTGAGTGCGGTTCCTGTGTGTGTTTGTGTGTGTGTGTGTGTGTGTTTGTCCATAAGATTCTATTTCTAACATCAGTGTATTCAGACTCCTCATCCCTGCATATTTTTGTCTTCTATTGCTTTTCTTTTCCTCTGTGCTTTATTCCTGTAGGATCTCCGTGGAAAGCATTGAGGCAGAAATCTCCTCACTCAGCGTTAGGATGCAGGTCCTGGAGCAGAAGATTCAGGATGATGCCGAGCTTCTTTTACAATTCAGTCCATTTGTGCAGGTTAGATTTTCTATTATTCTTCAAAATCGCACAATAATCACCCAGTTTTAGTAATCCTGTGCGCGCACATCGAATCTGTAATCTTGTAGAATTACACTTTGTTTAGTATTTGAAATGTGAACACGAACCGGATTATTCTATCAACACTGCAGAATCATCAAAAATAACTAGTTGGTGACAGTGTAACGTGTGTTAGTGCTCACTGGCACAGCAAATAATTAATCCTACCGGAGTGTGAGGAGCCAATCAGAGTTAGAATTGCAAGCAGCGATGAGGGGCCCAAGCACGGTAAAACAGTGGGAAAAGTGGGGACACATATAGTGGAGATGATTTAGTAGTGCATGACAAAACAATATGAAAGCATAGGGCTGATAAATTTCAAATGTTTTTGTGAGCTGTGCAAGCGTCATACAATCCTGAAAATAAGTCTGTTTCCTAATGGCGTATTGTTCTTATTTGTTTGTACTTTATGCGATGTACATGAAACTTTAGGATTTTGTGAAGAGAACAATGCTGATCACATTGCTATCTATGAGTCTTTTACACGGTAAACGTGAACTCCATATTGAGTTAATACGTTTCTGAATACTCTAATTCAAATACAATTGTGTGTGTGTAATTCTTTTTCCTGTTAGAGTTCAACACAAACTCTTCAGAGCCTGAAACAGTGCAGGCTGGACCTGCGTAAGGAGGGCAACGTTCTTATTGATTTCTTCTGTGAAGACAAAGACACGTTCAAGCTCGATGAGTGCTTTAGGATCTTTCAAGACTTCTGTCTCAAGTTTGAGAAAGCTGTGAAGGTATAAATGTGGTCGAAATGTTATACTGTATAGAAATGTGTATTATATAGGAAGTGAATTTGCACTTTGTACACTCCTGTGTGTTTTTTTAATAGGATAATCTTGACCGGGAGATGAAGGAAGCTGCCAGGCAGCAGCGTCTCCGTGAGTTGGAGGAAAGGCGCATTGCTTGGGCCAGCGGCGATCAGAGCAGCGGTGGAAACTTTGGTCGCAGCAGCAGCGAAAACGATGTGGACGTTCTCACCAAAGATGGCCTCCTAGACTTCCTGATGCATCCCCGACCTCACAGTCCCCACAGCCCGCTCGGACGTTCCTCAAGCGCCCGCCGTTACCGCCATACCACTGCAGAGCGCAACCTCCGTGGCCTCCTGGAGGTGTTTAATGGTCCTCCGACAGCCGACAGCAGTAAATTTAGCAGCCTTCCACGTTCGGGACGTCCTCCTCAGAGAAGAACCATTGCCTGGATGACCACGGCAGACGATAACAGAGAGCTGGGGTCTCCAATCAAATTCAGCCCTGAGAACCCGAGAACTTCCCCGACTTCCCTGAGGGCCGAGACCGAACCAATCAGCCCTCTGGTTAGATACTCAACGTCAAGCTACACGAGGGAGAGTGATGTTTACAGTAATAATAATAATTATGCATCTGTTTCTGAAAGTATAATTCCTTCGCAGCCAGGTCATAACAGGAACTGGGTGGAGAAATCTGACGATGTTGGACAAATGAACATCAGTGTAGAAAAACACAAGCTGGTTCCTGGGCCTCAGGCCTTTGAGCCGCCAACTGCTAACGACAATAATAATAGCGGGCATACACAACTGGATAACCAAGGAGTTACTGCAGACATAGAGATGGAGAGAGAACCTACAAAACCAACTTTCCCAGACACCCCTCCGTCTAGTAGAGGATCTGAGGAAGCCCCACGTTCTGGAGCAGCGTCCGATGCCCCAATGACTTCGCCCCAGAGAGAGGAGGAAGAGGAAAACAGCACTGTATCATCGACAACATGCGACACGCCTTTGCCTCTCGACCCATCGTCTAATAAGAAAGCCGTTCCTTACGTACTGGACTGCACGGAGACGGATTGCTCGGTTATGTTGGACTACTCCGAACTTGAAACTATCCCAGTCTTTAAAGACGGATCTCCGCTCGATTTAAAGCCACAAGACAACAACGCTCAAAGCCTTCTTCAAGACCCTAGTTCTCTTTCGTCCAACTTTGCATCCCTGTCCACCAATGATCCATCTGGTTCTGTATCAGTCGAAGAGCCGTTTGCAGGGAAACCAGCAGTTAATCCGTCGTTTACTGCAGGCGAGGTAGACAGTGACTGCGTTGACATGGCAGGAAGTAAAAAGAGGGATGAGAAAGCAGCGCCGGTAAGTAGCTCCAAACCAGCCAACCCAAAAACTAAGATACCATCTAAACCTGCTGCCACCTCAAGAATAGGACGTCCTACAAGGACCCTTACCCCAACAGAGACCAGACACCTGCGCAGAGTGGTGCCGATCACCAAGGCCAGTCGTTCCGCCAGCAACGCTAAGAGAGTAGAGCCTGAGAAGAGCACCTCAAGACGTCCACTACGTGACCAGAGCATGCCTGCAAGGAAAGGCGATTCACAGGGCAGACCTGCTCGCCATTCTAGCCTGCCTCCCGAGTCCAAGGCAGAAAAAGGAACGGCCACAAGTGTCGTAGCTTCTCTATGGGCTCGTGACCGGACTCCACACAGGCCTTCCATAAAGAAACCGACAGCCAAACCCGTGCGCAATATCCCCAAACCTCCAGCAGAAGAAAAAATGTGTCGCTCCACCATGAGAGCTTTAGCACAGGCCCAGGCTCTATCGGACGCCAGTGCTCCTCAAACACCAACCCATGCCCGGAAGTCTGCTGCAGCCCTGCCAAGCTTTGCTCGCAACACTGTCGCTTTCTCGTCCAGAACCAAAAAAGACTTGACGACGCAGACGGCACCGGGGACTCCTATAAAGAGCTCCTCCTTATCCAGAACTTCCTCGGTGAAGGTGCCTTCTGGAAGCAGAACAAACTCTGTATCTAGCGGACACTCGGCCCAAGGTGAAGAGAAACCAGGAGGATCTTTAAGGAGGGTTCAGAGCGTCCGGGCTTCGGGGAGGAACCCGTTACGGCGCGAGACTGTCGCCCCACAGACGGGGCCGGAGCAATCGCGAAAGGGTAGCAGTTTCTCTGAGAAGTCCTTCCTGATTAAAGACTCCACAACTGGCAAAGTTCTCAAACCTGTTTGGAAGTAGAACTGATGGAGAAACAAGCAGTACAATCTCCCACTTTAAAAAAATATTATTCCTCATCTAAGACTTCTCTGAATGTATCTAAAGCCTTTGACATGTAGCTGAAGTTCTACGTATTGAGCTAGTTTTCCAGGAAGAGACTAGCCGCTGTCAATATTTGACAAGTCATTTTAGTGGTAGCACTTCATCCAGAACAGGATGGTACTGATGGCCTTTTTAACAGCAGACATGAAATGTTGCATCACTTTCACACACTTCCCGCACATCTCCTTTTCAAAGATGGATCGTCACGTGTCTTCGTTGCGTAGTATAATTAACAAGATTTTTTTAAATCACAAACCCGATGCAAAGTACACACGAGCTCTGTAAATCAGGAGAGAAGACACTCTGGTCTGGAGAGTCTACTGGATTCCCTGAGCTAATGCACTTGACTAACCTGGTTCAGTATTTCTAGTTCAGGTTTAATGATTCAGGCTTTTCCACTGAACTAGTTCTAAAGTTAGTTCCCTTTCTTGCCTTAAGCTGAGCTGGGACATGTGTGCATGTGTGTGTGTGTGTGTGTGTGGCGCTACTAATAATTATGTCACATGGCATGTTATTTTTTTTCCCTAATAATTTTGAAGGATTTTATCCCTCATGAAACACAATCACCACAATATAATTAATGAAACCATGGATCATTAGGGTTGGGAATTGAAAATCGGTTTAGATTCTGGAATCGGATACTTTACTTGGTATAAAATTCAAATTTCGATTCCCCTCTTTCGATTCCCGAGTGCAGGAAATTCGATAGGGGGAAATCCCACCTGGCAACCTGCCAGGACCTTCCGGGCATCCAATCTGCCAGGACCTTATGTGGTAATCCAAACCTCAGTTTACAAGATGTTCACAAAAAGTGTGTCTAAACTTTGTAAACACCGAAGACTAAGCTAAGTGTAATTATTGTAATATAAACTAATATGTTGCAAACAAGGTGTCACGACCAACAAGAGTAGTTTGTGATTGGTTCACCGTTTGGAATCGGAATTGTGAATCGGTAAGATGAATCGGAATCAAAACGATACCCAACCCTACTGATGATGCTAAACATAATTGTATTCTATTTCTAGCCATATATATATAAATATATATATATATATATATATATATATATTATATATATATATATATATATAAAATGGTCATAATTCTGATGTATTTGTGGTATCATTAGCTCACATTAGAATAAGTATATAGCGTATCTAATCATTATATTAGAAGGTTTAAATTTAAATTCTAAATTCAGAGCAAATGAATGCCAATGAGGTTCGAATTCAGTATAAAAAGCACAGTTCACTAAGTAAGTCTGTTTAGTGAAATAATCGGATAGTTTTTACAGCTGAAACGTGTCCTATTATTTATTTTTGTTACGATGATCTGTTCCTGACCTGCAGCTTCTCCATCTTGTGTCGTATGCGACGATTTTATTTTTGCGGTAATGTTTTAATATCGACGTAAATCAATAAGTAGTATTTGAGTGTTCTCGTGACTTTTAGCTCCACTTTACTGGCCAGTACCAGCATGATAATGATGATAATGATGATGAAGCTCTGTGAGCTTGGACTGACCTGTTACACTGCACCAATAGAAATAATCCCTGTTTGTATTTGTTCTAGCTTTGCTGAATTCTCCTCCCTGACTCGGGGTTTGTCGTCACTGCTTTCAGTGGAAAAGCTTTATAGGTGTGTTTGAGCTGATGTTTATTCCGGGGGTCAGAGTGCATCCTGCTGCATCGTGTCTCGCTGCGATTTTAAAGGCATTGTGCGCATGACAAATATATATTTACGATTAGCAAACGAAAGCTCGTCGTACCGTCCACGTAAACGCGGCTTCAGGATTTGGGTGGGCCGTACGGAAATGTTCCTTAGCTGCCGCGTCGCTTTAAATTCAGGATCGGAGCTGCTACGTCAGGCTGCTTTACTGCTATTAATACTGCATTTGTGTCTCTGTGGAATTCCATTGCTGACATATTGTTTGTTTGCTTGTTTGTATGAATCGGCAGTGGCAAAACCGCGAGGGTCACCATCTCTAAATAAATTGCACAGAAATTTGAGTTCTTTTTTTAATAAATCAATTATTATTATTATTATATTATTATTATTGTTGTCATTGTTATTATTTCTATTATTACAACTCCATTTAGAAGGGATGTTGTGTAAAATGCAATAACCCCGTATTTTATTCACAGTAGAACAAAGAAAACATATCAGATATTTAAAGTGGAGAAATAAAACTGAAAGGTCTTTTTGAATTTGCAGCACGTCTTCAGCAACAACAGTCTGGAAATGCAAGTGTTATTAAAATGACCATTTAAAAAAAAAAATTTAGAAATAATAAGCAGGTGAGTGTTGCAGATGTCCAAATGGGCGGAGCCTCATCGATCTGTGAAAGACTGCGTCTAGACTAACCGGTACAAATTCAGAATAAATGAGTTCATCGTTTACGGGACGTATCATTCATCATCCATCGGAAGAGTCCGAGATTTTGGAGATAACTCGAGGGACAAGAGTGAAAAAAGGAAGAAAAAAAAACAGCCTTTAGAAAACATGTGATCACAGACAATGTTCTCCGGATTAAAGAAAAGCAGGATCGTCTCAGCCTTTACCCCCTGCTCACTTCACCAGAGTAATATGACGGAGAAGAAGCGAGCTGTAATCCTGTATCGGACATGAATGGGCCTTTTTTTCGGATCTCGGCTGTACGCGGACCGTTGTTAAAAGAAGACACGATGGTACACAGAGTGAATCGTGGCCCTATCCTCAGTTTTTATTTATTTATTTATTTTAAACATTTTCTAACCAACAAATTCAAAACGACCTTGTTTTTTCTTTAACATGGTCAATTCCCTGAGTTGCGCGTGTGTTTTCTGTGCTTTATTGGGAATAAAATATTGTTTTGTAAATCATTACTTTTTCTTTTTCATTTTACAAAACACCTGTATATTTCCCGTATTGGGGTTGTATTATTATTCATTCATTCATTCATTCATCTTCTACCGCTTTATCCAATCTTCCCTCGGGTCACGGGGAGTCTGTGCCTATCTCAGGCGTCTATGGGCATTAAGGCACCCTGGATGGAATGCCAACCCATCGCAGGACACACACACACACACACACACACACATTCATACACTAGGGATAATTTTCCAAGGTTCCAATCAACCTACCGTGCATGTTTTTGGACCGGGGAAAACCGGAGAACCCGGAGAAAAACCCCCTGAGGCACGGGGAGAACATGCAAACTCCACACACACATATGGCTCAGACCGGACTCGAACACGGACCCTGTCGGTTTGAGACGAACGTGCTAACCACTAAACCACTGTGCCCTGTTTATTATTATTATTATTATTATTAAAAGAGAAAAAGCTGAATATTAGTTCTGCACCTCTGAAATCATGTTTCACCACATATGATTTCATACGAGTGTGTTTTTGTTTTTTTTTTCTTTAAATATGCAGTCGATGTTTTTCCTTTGTTTGCGTTCTGTCTGTGCGTGTGTTTGTGTACAGCAGTGCAATTATATGATAGACATTCATGGTGCAGTGTCAGAAGTCAAAGTGCTTTCCTCGACTTTAGCACGATCGTGCATTTGTGTATTTGCGTTTCCAGGCTTGGCTTCACTTTTCTGTGGAAATAAAATCGGTAGAGGATAAAGAGTTATAATGCGATCTCAGTGTTCAGCTTTAACACAGGACACTCTGACGAAAGCACAGAATCCGCTCTGAATCTCGTAAGCGCTAAAAGTATGCCGTTGTTTATATTGGGAAACGATAAGTGCAGTTACAGGGGCTTTAATTAACACAAAGGAATGCATTTTGTAATAAAATATAAATGTTAATATAAATAACATGGTGGTCACTAAAATGCTATATTTCAATTGTGTCTGTTTATTTCAATAAAATAATACTAGGTCTGGGGACACGGTGGCTTAGTGGTTAGCACATTCGCCTCACACTGCCAGGGTCTGGGTTCGATTCCCGTCTCGCCCATGTGTGTGTGGAGTTTGCATGTTCTCCCCGTGCCTCAGGGGGTTTTTCTCCGGGTTGTCCGGTTTCCTCTCGGTCCAAAAACATGCACGGTAGGTTGATTGGCACCTTGGAAAATTGTCCCTAGTGTAGGAATGTGTGTGTGTGTGTGTGTGTGTGTGTCCTGCGATGGGTTGGCGTTCCATCCAGGGTGTATCCTGCCTTAATGCCCATAGACGCCTGAGATAGGCACAGACTCCCCATGACCTGAGGGAAGATCGGATAAAGCGGTAGAAGAATACTAGGTCTGAGGAAGATGTTGACATGAAAGCAGGATTATTTAGAAGATCAGGAGAAGAACGGCGAGTGTGAACGGCAATAAATCTGTTTAAGCGGTTTGTATTGGAGCCATCTGATTGGTTAATAAAAATCCATCGTATACAGAAGAGATGTAGCTCTGCTTCTCCGAGATCAGGTGTGTGTGTCTGTATGTTGTATTGTACCCTGCGGCATTCCCTCTTTTAGCGACTTTGGTCTTTTCGCAGACGCCGACTTCCACAGGAGTCATGATGTTAGACTTTATCTGTAGATGTCATGGCAACTCAAGTTGAAAACCGGAGGAATTTTTTTCTCTCGCACTGTAAATATCACCACTATATATAGCACAGTGAGTCACACGCCTCTCTTGGGCAAAGGGGTTTTGGGTTGTGTTATACTCGGGCCGAGTTGTATGTTTTGTGCCATGTTGTGTTTCGTGCAACAAAGAACGTGTGTGCCTGTGGGAAATATACTTGATTTAGAAGGGTACAGTAGTGAAATATACTTGGTTTAGTAGACCCTTTAACACTCATCGAAAAAAAAAAAAAAAAGTTTGATAGAGAACATGAAAATTGGACTCTGGAGCAATATATAAAGATCATATGATCTAACGATTTTGAGCCTTGCAGTGTGATGCAAACGCTCTTCATGATCTTCTCAATATAAACTAATGACATTAGGCGAGATTCGTACAATAACAATATTTCTTTTTATTGTGTATCGTAGCGTTTAAGCAGCAGAAATAAAGCGGATAGAGTCCGTGTGCGCCCTCTGCTGGACACTGAGAAATTCTGAACTGACCAGGCGTTGAATGACTTGTAATGTTTAATACATTGGACTATTGGGTGTGATAAGGCTGCCATCTAGTGGCAGACTTATCACACAACAATAATACCCAATAGTACGTGCATTACAATTACAAGTCATTGTGTGATAAAGCCTGCCATCTAGTGGTGATCCTTATGAAACGGTTATACAGGAAGTCGGCAGTTCAGTAAAGAACGTGAATTACACAGCAGACGATTGTGCTCTGTCAATGTTTATCGGTCAGCATAAACCACAGTAATTTTTTTAATGTATATATCAAAATGATTCCTAAATGTTTTTAACTGTTTATTCCACGTCCTCAAAAATCACAAAATACTTGTATTACTATTAATACTATAGTAAGTACTATTATTGAAGCTATTTGCAAGATAAAATTCGATTGGATTGGAATAAACAGAGCTATTTTGCAGAATGGTAACTGTTATGGAGTTAAGGCGTGAGCTCTGATGGACTCCTTGTGTCAGGTTTGGTCCGAGAAACATTTTGGACTACACTTCCCATCAGCCACTGCACTGTCACGTGATCTTTGTAGTCGAATCAATTTCATCAGATGGTTCAGATGGTTGACTTCATGCACATGTATCCAAACACATTGTGAAAGCAGAAATGGACCTCAATGCGAGGTCAATTGCAGCTGTTTTACGTCTCAGGAAGATAATCCCTGAAGCATGTATCGTTTTCAAACAAAAGTCACCAGAAAGAGAGAGAGAGAGAAAATATTACACACTTAGCAAATCTGAACATTTTCATCACACCAAAGATCAGAATAAACTCCAAATACAACAGTTCATTACTGGTGTAATATAAATTATAACACTTGCACGATTTGCAAGGTAGAATTGAGTCCAAAAGAAAAGTAAAACAGATTTAGTTGAAAATCACCATGCCTATTATTACTTTATTATTATTATTTATTATTATCTCTTAAATTTAGAGATGAATGTACATTATGAATGTGTATTGTGCCTGATTAGTGTGTATGGTCAATGATGAATGTGCATGGTGTATGGTGAGTGTATATGGTGTATGATGAATGTGCATGGTATATGATGAGTGTACATAATGAATGTATATGGTATATGATGAGTGTGTATGATGACTGTATATGGTGTATAATGAATATGTGTGGTATATGATGAGTGTGCATGCTGAATGTGTATGGTGTATAATGAATGTTTGTGGTATATGATGAGTGTGTATAATGAATGTGTGTGGTATATGATGAGTGTGCATGCTGAATGTGTATGGTGTATAATGAATGTGTGTGGTATATGATGAGTGTGCATAATGAATGTGTGTGGTATATGATGAGTGTGCATGATGAATGTGTATGGTGTATAATGAATGTGTGTGGTATATGATGAGTGTGCATGATGAATGAGTATGGTGTATAATGAATGTGTGTGGTATATGATGAGTGTGCATGATGAATGTGTATGGTGTATAATGAATGTGTGTGGTATATGATGAGTGTGCATGATGAATGTGTATGGTGTATAATGAATGTGTGTGGTATATGATGAGTGTGCATGCTGAATGTGTATGGTGTATAATGAATGTGTGTGGTATATGATGAGTGTGCATGATGAATGTGTATGGTGTATAATGAATGTGTGTGGTATATGATGAGTGTGCATGATGAATGTGTGTGTGGTATATGATGAGTGTGCATGATGAATGAGTATGGTGTATAATGAATGTGTGTGGTATATGATGAGTGTGCATGATGAATGAGTATGGTTTTAAATTGAATTGCTGTTTTTATTCAGAAGCTTATGGAAGTTGATCAGAGAACTGAATTCTGGTTTTAGTTCTGTAGGGATGATAATGAATTCCAGTTTAAAACCTTTAATACTTCAGAACTCAAAGCGCCTCTTGCATCAAAGCGTTAATATTCTGGAGTTTATTGCTTATTAAAAACAGATGTCTCCTGATGTCAGATGTCTCATGGCACAACTTCCAGTCAACAACCTTGACGCTTCGGTATTGTGGGTTTTTATGCTAATTGTGTAAAGAATTCCAGACCTTCTGTTTGGAAGAAATATAAAAATGTAATCATCCTTTTCTAGCACTTCTGTATATGTCTGATTACTTCCTTTTATAATGGAATACTTATAAAGTAACAGAACCACTGAAGTAGTACCTCGTCACATTTTGTGTCTTTCTGCAACTTGCCAGAAATAAAGCTGTGCGCGAGGTTGTGAATGCACAGAGAACCAGCTGCTCTCACTCCGGGCTTTGGTGGCGATGACTTTATCAGCAGCGAACCAAAAAAAGAGAAAAGTGTTAGACGATGCACGTGTTAAACATATTTCCTCTGTTTAGACCGAAAAGGTAAATGTTTCAGTGATTGTATAGTGGTGTGTCAGTCATTTGTGTAATAGTTGGTCGTAGATGGGGATGAGGAGGTTGGTGTAATCTGTTATTATATATTCATTCATTCATTCATTCATCTTTTACAGCTATATCCGATCTTCCCTCGGTCATGGGGAGTGTGTGCCTATCTCAGGCGTCTATGGGCATTAAGGCAAGATACACCCTGCATGGAATGCCAACCCATCACAGGGCACACACACATTCACAATCACACACGCATTCATACACTAGGGACAATTTTCCAAGGTGCCAATCAACCTACCGTGCATGTTTTTCGACCAGGGAGGAAACCGGAGAACCCGGAGAAAAACCCCGAGGCGAACATGCACAAACTCCACACACACATGGCCGAGACGGGAATCGAACCCGGACCCTGGAGGTGTGAGGCGAACGTGCTAACCACTAAGCCACCGTGCCCCTCTGTTATTATATATAATTAATAATAATATAAAAGAGAAATAAAAAATTGGAGAATAAAAACATGAATAAATAGAATTCATTAGAACTATAATATAGTATCAGTAAAATACAATACAATTAAAACAGGAATGGAATTGTGATTAAATAAATAGAAATAGTTGTCAGTGTGTGTGTGTGTGTGTGTGTGTGTGTGTGTGTGTGTGTACATTTGTAGATGGACTTTTGATCACCTGACTGAATTACAAAGTAATTCACTTTTTTTTAAGCACATTACAGCGCCCCCTCATGGACAGAGTTTGCACAGTCATGCAGTTTTTTCATATAATTTTCCATGACCTATTATGGATGAACAAGTGGATAAAAATATTCACATACATCAAACTATAATAAAATTATTTTGATATAATAAAGTTATTTTGACATGTACAGGAGCTCCTTCAGAAGACAAACTGCTTCACTGCATTATTTCCACACCGGACATTACCAGATGCTGGAAATAACATTGAGGAGATTCTCTTATCCTCCATTGGTTTGTTGAAATTTTCTTCTGGTGAGTTTAATCGTCATGGACTTGTTTTTAGAAGCTTGGATTTGACGTTTATCACAATATTAACACTCTTATCTGACAGGAACAAATCATATTGATATGTTGTAAGCTTTTTGGAAAGATTTTTAAAAATGTGTGTGTGTGGACACATCATTTACTGAGAAACTGCAGATTTGTAAAGAATGATAATATACATGTTTTATTAAGAACTAATATAATTAATACAAACAAAATAAAAAAAAAACATTTTGCATGTCAGACTGATGAAGAAAATATGCTTCTGCTGCATCCAAAACTATAAAAATAAACCTTTTTTTAATGTTTGCAGTAAAAAAAAAATGGCACAATGATTTAAACAAAACCTTGATTCGATGAAATGTGCAACCAATTGAGTTACTGGAAAAAAAAAAAGATCGAGCTGAGCCCGTGATTTTGAGATTTCACGGGGCCAGAGAGGAGAATAACAAGAAACAGACGTTCGTACTAATATTTGAACTGACAGACAGGAAATAAACAAACATTAGATGATCTCTGATTTTTGGTTGAAAGGATTTACATACAAACACTTTATATTCACATACGAAAAAACACTGAAAACACTTGAACTTTCAACAACCAAGAAATCACCCTGTTTCTGGTTCAAACTAATGAGAATATAGCCAGCTATGTCTCATTATACTGATAACAAAGTGCTGTAAAAAACACACACACACACACACACATACATGTTTAGGAATATGCAAACACACGTAGTGGAAATATATTTAACTAACTGGAATATAAACCCATTGCTGCTGAAGTTAGGAGTTCCTGATTATTTAAAGACTCGAATGGAGTCGTCTTTCATTATTACAGTTTTTTTCGGCGGGGTGTAGTTGTAGTCGATCTGCGAGCGAGCTGGTTTTGTGGTCGCTCGTCGCTCAGCATTGCAGTTTGCGCATGCTGCGGTAGAGCCGCTTGATCTCGCGCTGTCCTTTTTGCCAGCGCTTCAGCGACGTGATCACCAGGTTCCCGTCCAGGTTCTGGCCCATCACAAGGTACGTGGTGCTGATGTCGCTCATCTCGTCACAGATGCACTCCAGACCGTCTCGCAGCCACAGAGGCGATTTCCTGAGCTCGTGCTCCGTCACGCCGCTCAGCTTGTACACGATCTTGCTCTTGATCTCTGGAATGATCTTGGTGTCACCGTTCATATAGGAGATCTCCTTCACCTTAATCTTCAGAACTGGACAAGGAAACATTAAATTTAAGTTGATTAAAGTGAAATGAACAGGGGATAAAAAAAGTGATGAAACATGATGAAAATTGGTGACCTACCAAAACTATTTTTGCATAGACTATCCACGATTTCGTTTTCACCCTCCAGCTTCTCTTTGCAGGCATCGCACACCTTCGGTACTATAAAGATAATCAAATCATCTGGGTTATGAGGGTTTTTTTTTCTTCTTAATCACAACTGCAATGAATTACATCTGCATTTCATAGTAAATAGTAACCCTCAACACTATTTCATGGTATAGCCACAAACCTTTGATTCATGGTGACTCTCGGGATGACTGACTCTATTTGGCTGAGGCAGATGATGGTGTGTAAATCTGACAAAAATGTATTCTTCCCACATTTTCTTTTTATAGGAGAATACATCGGAAAACGTAGGGTTATACAGTCCAGTCCCCTATATTTCACCTGCACCTTCAAATCTCACCCATTTGATCCACAGACTTTTACAGGACTTTGTTCTTATCCATTCTTGAGTGTTGTATTTTAGCCGTATTTTCGGGGTTTATCAACCTGATGATAGTAAATTTTACTCTGGCAGAGCTTGAGATTTGATTATCCAATTATTAGTAATATTTTTCTAGATGCACCAATGCATTTGTTTACATCTGTAAAGTGTGGCCCCTTAATAAATCAATCAATCAATCAATCAATCAATCAATCAATCAAAGACCCTCTAATGCCCGAAAACCTCCAAAGTTACTTCCCATCAGACTCCTTACCTCCGTGCGCCCCTTGCCCCGGGGTATCAGTGGCCTCCCTGCGCGGAAGGAATGCACAAGTCGTTGTCTTCCGGAAAGCGGGTGCATTCGAGCATGTCGGGCCACGGGAACCCAAAGGCAGCCATGACGGGCGCGCAGGCGCTCCTGACCCCCTCGCAGAGCGAGCGACACGGCCTGACCGGCTCGTCCAGGTCCTCGAGGCACACGGGCGCAAAGAGCGAGCACAGGAACTTGCGCGTGTCCGCGTGGCACTGCTTGTGCACGAGAGGCACCCAGGCGGCCGCCTGCTGCGCCGCCTCGCTCAGCGTCTCGTGGCCGAGCAGGTTGGGCAGGCGCATGCGCGCGTACTCGATGCCGCGGCACAGGTAGAGGTCGGTGGGGATCGGCGTGCAGCTGCTGCGGGGACGGAGCTCCGCGTGCTCGAATCCGTACATCCCGAGCGCGCAGTGCACGGCGCACACGAGGACCGCGGACAGAAGCGCGCGCATGGTGGGAGATGTGAAGCTGCACGTGGGGAAGAGCGTTATGAAGTCGCAGAAGAGCTGCACAAAGCACACATTAAAGCTGTACGTGTGTGTGTGTGTGT
Source organism: Kryptopterus vitreolus (assembly GCA_030449085.1). Taxonomy (NCBI): domain Eukaryota; kingdom Metazoa; phylum Chordata; class Actinopteri; order Siluriformes; family Siluridae; genus Kryptopterus; species Kryptopterus vitreolus. The sequence continues at coordinate 800,488 of JACRUU010000020.1, forward strand.
GTGTGTGTGTGTGTGTGTGAAGAGGGGTGGAGCGCGAGACTCCAGCGCTAATAATTGGTCCTGGTTTGTTTTACTCGAGGTGAATGTGGTCAGTTATGTTTGGAGTTACCCTGATCCAGATGTTTTTAATAATACCCCCCCCCCACACACACACACCCTCTTCCTCGCTCCTGGTTCCAAAATTTAATTCCGCTGTTTTGAAGCAATATTTTGTCTTATAAAATTAAGATCATATATCAGTGAACATGTATAAAACATTGTCTTCTTTTCTGGATATATTATTTTTAGGCAATATATTGGTTATTAATGCTTAATGCACCAGTATGTTTGATGCTCAACCCTCAAAAAACATTACCATCAGCACCCCACCCCAATTATTATTCCTTCGAATAAAAAAAATCCCAAAAATGTCAGCATCAGTACTTGTTTATTGGTTTGATTTGAAGTTTAATGATTGGAATCGATGTATTGCCTTTTCACGTGGAATCTGAGTCTGTTACTGTACATCTGTAGAAAAGTTTTATCAGCTTGGGAACCCGTGTCAGTTTTAGCCACTAGAAAAGTGCTCCTTTTGATCCTTTCGGGCTGCTGTAGGTTGTAAATTATGTCCTTGAAATGAGTGTAAATGTGTCACACGGCCTTTTGCACCGAGTATCCCAGTGCGCTGGAGAGTGCTTAGGGGCATTCTTCTCTTTCGGCCCAAGCCCTGTCCATAAAACCTTCAACCCCTGGCCTCTTGCCTTCTGACCCTGAGATAATGCCTTAAAGAGGTCAGTCAGTCATATACGCATGGGAAAAGTAACCAGTAAAAAAGTAAAAGTTAAAAAATAAGTAGAAAGTAAAAGGAAAACTAACCGGTGTTGTAAAATAAATGTAACAGTAATTTGTTAGTTACCGATAAAAAAGTGTAATTAAATTACGAAAAGATTACAAATAGGGTCCCATCTGAACAATTCAAATTTTGATTTTTTAATGATGACAATCTGCTGCAGAATCATTCACTTTTTTTAGAACGTTAACTTAAAGTGCCACCTAGTGGACAAATGAAAGTAATCAAATGTAATCCTGACTTTTATAAAGTAATTGAAAAGTTACAGTACTTTTTACATTATGAACAGGGTCATCTGTAATCGATTACATTTCCAAAGTCACCTTCCCAACACTGAAAATATATGAAAACAAATATATCAAGAGAGAAATATACATTTACATTTACATTTGCGGTATTTAGCAGACGCCCTTATCCAGGGCGACGTACAGGAAGTGCTTTAAGTCTCGATCTAAGGATAAGATTTATTCAAGAAAGGTTAATACAAACTCAAGTACACAAGAATAGACAGTTGCCTTTTTTTATGGATTTCTGGACAGTGAGAAAAGAGAATAAAAGGAATGTTAGGATAGGTGTTGTTGGAAGAGGTAGGTCTTCAGTCGGTGTTTGAATGTAGACAGTGTCTCCGTTGTTCGAACTTCCAGTGGAAGTTCGTTCCACCAAATATCAAGTGCCTCGTCTGTAAAAATGTGAAAAATCAAATGACAAAACAATTCGTGCTGCTGAAACCCTTCCCAACGTCCACACCACCAAAACACTTGGCCGATTTTTGAACGTATAGATGAAGTAACGCAGAGGATGGCTTTGGTTCTCTTGTTGTGTGAGGGTTACTCCGCCCCCTCCGCCCTCCACCCTCCGCCCTCACACACATCTGAAAATCATAGTCTTAGTTCTGCACATGGTTTTGATATGCTGGGGATGAAGTTTCCACTGTTCGATGCACTGCTCCATGTGAACATTAAAGCAGGTTTAAAGAGAAAGCCCTTCAAGACTGCATATGCCTTACTCGTGTAAAAGTTAAAACAAAAGGTGCGCAATAAAATGCACTCCCACAAATCGTGCAAACACTTTGTACATGAGTTAAATATTTTTGCCTTTTTCTTTTTGTCTTTCCTTATGCTAAGCGCTTTTAGAGTTTAAAAAGACAAATTGGAATGCATTCTCTCTCTCTCTCTCTCTCTCTCTCTCTCTCACACACACACACACAGACATATATAATACACACACACACACACACACACACACACATACACAACACACACATACACACACACACACACATATATAAAAGCAAAACTGGCCCTGTTGTAAAGCCTGGAGTCTGTCATTGATATGAATTTAATCCATCAAGCTGAATTTGGTAAAATTTACCACAGATGTGTTTTTGTTCTTTTTTTTTTCCTTAACCATTTTCATTCCATCTGCCCTTCACTGACCTTCTGATGGAAAAAAAAACGTTCATTCCCACTGCCGTGTGCCATAGCTAAGCTTGTGGTCTTCTATATAAATGAATTCTGATGTCTTCAGTATAAACAGAACCAAAAATTGAGAAACCTGCTTTCTAAGCACTTTTACAAACAAATAGTGACTTCAATTTCTGAAAGACTGAATAAACGCTTTGGTCTGGAATGTACAGTTCTGGACTAGTGCTGTTATCTTTAGAACTTATCAATCCTCGGGAATTGGCTAAAAAGAACGTAATTTCTAGCTTTGTGGACTTTTGGATTGGAATATTTGTTCGGTCTGAGGTATACGCAATGTTAAAAGAATCATTTTTATTCTATATTATGAATTAATATATTTTCATGAGCATTTAATCCATACCCCTACACCCTACAAATGAGGTCGCCATATACAGATTGATCACGGCACAGCCATGGCCAATTCTTTTATAAGCGTTTATTTGCATTAGGTGTCCGTTTGGGTTAGAGTTGAGATTTGAGGGATTAGTTTTAGGTTCATGAGTTGGGATTAAGGCCGAGGGCTCAGGTTAAGTGTTGGATTATGTATAAGGTTGCGGAATGAAGTTAAGGTGTGTCGGTCCGATTCACAAGAGAAATGTTAAATTCAACTTTTCTTCAAGTTGTTCCAACAGTGTCGTTTTTCTGACATCATTTTCAGGAACAATTACTCGGAGTTAAAGGAATTGGACCAGTGGATGAGTGTGGGATAGACAAAAATTGTTTTATAAAAGAAAAGGAAGTAAAAATGTTATATAATGTGAGGCAAATAGTAAAGTGTAATGCAATAGTAACAGAAGGAGGTGGAGGCTTAGTGGTAAGGTGTTGGCCTCTGGACCAGAAGATCGCAGGTTCAAACCCCACAACCACCAAGCTACCACTATTGGGCCCTTGAGCAAGGCCCTTAACCCTCAATTGCTCAGTTGTAAGTCACTCTGGATAAGGGCGTCTTCCAAATGCCGTAAATGTAAATGTAATGCCGAATGCAGACTCTAGCAAAAGTTTTATCCACAATTATAATAACCAAATAAGCATAAAGGCATAAAGGAAAGCGACATTACAGATATAACATGTGGCACAAGAAAAAGAATTTTTAAATGGACAATTTCTTCGTTTCTTAAATGAAAACCAGGAGGACAGAAATGTTATTAACTTAGATTTTGAAAAGGCGTTTGATAGAGTTGCACAAGATTTTTCAGCATGTCGGGCACAACGGCTATATTAAATAAAGAGGTGCGGTCAACCTTATGGCCGAGAACAAGTTGTTTAGCTGGCACTAAAGACGGAGTGAATAAAATGTTCAAGTAGCGCGCATGACGAAAGGATTTCAGGTGGTGTTAGCAAAAACGGTCATGACTATATCTGCGGGGGGGGGGGGGGGTATCTACCGGCTTTGAAGTTTCCTTCTTATCTTCAGAATAAACCCAAAAACATTTCACGGACACCATTGAGGCGTTAAAAGCGACAGCAGGGTTTGACAAAAATAAGAATTAAATTGCAAAATTCCACTCTGTTACTCTGTTACGGCTGGAGACGAGGACCTCGTTAAATCATTTAAAGCATTCCAGAAACTCCATCAGGCAAAATGGTCAGCGGACACATCACACACTGTGCTCTTAGTACAATTAGCGATTGAAAATACAATATAAAACACACAATCTATCACTCACTCAAGACATCATAAAACTCCACAGGAGTCTTGACAAAACAGCACAATTGGCAACAGAGGTGGCGACGGTTCAGAATTATTACATGCCAGAACGAAAAACATTGACTAAAACTGTCCTCTTTAAGAGAAGAAACACTGGAGAGGTGTCAGACAAATAACTAGATCATCTTGCTGATTTCTTAGGACATGACATAACAGATCATGACGCTACTTCCAGTACAAAAGCTGCTTGTCTGCATTAATGGCTATACAAAGGCTCCATCTATGCTAAAAGGTAAATAAGAGTTTTGGAGCAGCATTTGCTTCTCTCCAGACGATATGTTTTTCAGGGTTTTTGCATATTTCAGCATGACAATGTTAAATCACATACGGCATCCATTACAACAATATGGCTTCTTTGTTGAAGAGTCTGGGTGTTAAACGGACCTTGACTACAGTCCAGCCCTTTCACCAACTGGAAACACATGGGGGAAAAATACCAGAAAGAAGTTCATTTACTGTTGAGCAATTCTGTATGAGACACAAATGGGAAAACATTTCTGTCCTACTCGTGTCAGAGACTAAATTGTAACCTACCTACCTACTTTGAAATGGGGCATTTAAAACCGTTCACTGTTTATTAGATATACTAGCAAGCGTTAAGCTGTCAAAAAAATTAACTTTTCATAGTAGTATCGTGTTGGGCAGAATATTCAGAATGATATAAAACTGCTTAAATGGAGTATTTATAAGCCCGGAATCAAGTTACTGTTCTGCTGTACAATTGTGGACTAAATGTCATCTTTAGTAAATAAGATAAATGCTTATTAGTTTTATTGCCATGTTCATACGATCTTTGCTTTGACAATATGATTCTTTATTACACTCATTTTCTCCAAATTAACAGGAGATGGATCATTTCTATGATCTTCGGTAGTTCTAGTTCCAAGCATTTCTGCTTCTCTACCCTAACCCTGATGTAGGCTTTACTCACTGTAGTCTCCAATAATAGGGATGAATCACCAACTGACTGAATTAACTGAGCGAAAAAATTCAGGATTGGATGATATGAAAGGATCTTGCTATTTTTTTTAAAGCAGTGAATGTTCTGAATCACCAGTGATTTTGGTGATTAGTAGATTTTGAAATTCTTTCCTACTACTAAGAGCAGTATTACCGCAGCATGATGAGAAACAAAGGCATTGCTTGTAGCACAACTAGTGCAACCAAGGTTACTAAAGGTTACTAAAGCCCATATTTTTACAAAAATTAATTTTTGTAAAGTATTGGAAATAAAATATTGGCAAAAGAAATGAGAAAATATCGCAAATGGAATAAAATAAATAAATAAATTAAAAATAGCCTTTAACGGGTTGCGTCATAACTGGCGCTGGTCACAAGGGGCAGTGTCGACACAATTAAAATATAGAAAGAAAAAGATTGCCATTGGACCAGAGTTCCATGCTAATTTGGAAAAAAGAAAAAAAAATGAGAACCCGATCTGATTTTTCTTAGTTTTCATCTGGGATTATTTCTTACCTATACGTAAATCTCATCATGCTCTACGATCTATAGGCTAACTGAGTGTATGCAGCTAAATTGAACTAATTCCTCATGGTTATATCCGTGAAGTTCTTGATGATACGATAAATGATTGTTGTAGGTGCTTACACTAGCAGCAATATCTCTTACTAGCAGCAATATCCATGCAAGTGAATTCCGTTTTATGATAAATAGTGATCCCACATACAATCTCTAGCTTCCTCAACCCATTGGTGTATATCCACCGCAGAGTTCTAGTCACGAACACGATCCTGTCGGTGTTAGTACCAATTAATGGTGAAAATATCGCCGTGTCAGCTCTCACAGGAGTACAGGGCCCGATCTTACCGACTTCCCACAGGTACCATTTCCCATTGCCATCGCTCACCGTCCACCTTCAGTTGAGCCACAAGCTCTAAGTTCCTGTAATTCCCCACCTTCATTATTACATAATATACCTACTTACTTTGTTCTGTCCTCAATAGAGATAACATGTAAGGGAGTTAAACTGGAAACTACTGTCCTTGGAGCACATGCTGCTGTTGAAAAATGAGGAGAAAAAAAAACAGAAAAAAGAGGAAACAAATCCTTTCACCTCTGCCAATTGGTTAATGAGAATCGAAAACTGTAGCGACTTCACCACCCCGACATAAAGGGGAAAAAAGAAAGAAGTAAGACAATCTCAAAAAAGGACACGGGTGCCTACCATTGGCAATAAGGTAAGAGGTGCAAGGAGTAGGAGCTATAGCTTACGTTGCAAAGGCCAACATAATAGCTTTTAGCACATTTAAAAAATGACACCAAATAGCAATTTTAGTGCTGCAGTAGTGAGAAAAACTGACGAAATAATATCTGTAGCCAGAAATCAGCCTGCTCCAGAAGGAATATAGCTATCATCCAGTAATCGATGAAACAAAACAAAACACTCAATCACACACAAGATTACCACACACGATTACTGCAGTAGCAGAACAAAAAATACACCTAAACATTTAAGATTATGACCAACCAAATAAAACAAAGGAAAGCTTTATTAGCTAGTTTTCTAGTGGAGATCAAGGCAGCAGATATCACACCAAATCAGATCATGTAGGCACTGCAGGTGAGATGGCACCATGGGAAGGCACAACCTCCTGAGTAAGCATTACACCACACCGGGAATCTTTAGTTGTCGGGCGGTACTCTCCGTTCACGTAAATGGAGAAAGGGGACTGGCTTTCGAACATGACTCATCCAAGGGGCCATAAGCTACATACAGCCCTACACACACACACACACACACACACACACATATATATATAATACATATATATATATAGAACTTGACACATCGATCGTGGATCAGCACTTAAAACGGACCGCATTTTGTTCGTTGCTTCCTATGTTGCTTCATCAATGCACCCAATCACAAAGAACCTGAAATTTGCAAGTTATTTAATTAGAAAGATTTTAATGATTTTGATTAGGATTGGGAATCGAAAAATCAATTCATATTCTGGAAAATGAATATTCATATTCAGATAATTGAGATTAAGAATCAGATACTCGTTACCCCTTATTTGGCTTCTTGTGTTGCTCCAGGACTCAGCTGCTGAGCTTTACCTGTGCCGTCTGATTCGTTCATCTAGAACAGGGGTGGGCAAACTACGGCCCGGGGGCCACATCCGGCCCCTTGGTACTTTTAATCCGGCCCGCTGTACTGCTTCGGCTTCTTTGCCGCACGAGAAGAATGAATAACCACACAGCAACGCTGACGTTGTTGGAGTATGCTCAGTGTTAAAGATGAAGGAAAAATACAGCCATTATTTTTGTTCTTTCTTTTCCTTAAATAGAATATCCTTATTCTTAATGATAGTGGGTAGCCTAATGAACATGATGATATTTAACACTCTTTACAAGCGGAAAAAATTCATATTGAACATAAGTTACGTTCAACGTTATTGTTGGTTCGGCCCACGAACACACCTCAGGTTTCTCATGTGGCCCTTTGGAAAATATAATTGCCCACCCCTGATCTAGAACGATTCTTTATAGAATCTTAGTGGTTAGCACGTTCGCCTCACACCGCCAGGGTCCAGGTTCGATTCCCATCTCGGCCATGTGTGTGTGGAGTTTGTGCATGTTCTCCCCGTGCCTCAGGGGGTTTTTCTCTGGGTTCTCCGGTTTCCTCCCCCGGTCCAAAAACATGCACTGTAGGTTGATTGGCACCTTGGAAAATTGTCCCTAGTGTATGAATGTGTGTGTAATGTGTGTGTGCCCTGCGATGGGTTGGCATTCCATCCAGGGTGTATCCTGCCTTAATGCCCATAGACTCCTGAGATAGGCACAGACTCCCCGTGACCCGAGGGAAGATCAGATAAAGCGGTAGAAGATGAATGAATGAAGAAGATTTATTTACAATGAAATTTTTATTCTGTCAGAAAGTTTTCTTTAGTAACTCGTCACACAATTTGAAAGTTTCCTTCATCTCTTCATACTGGCACTTCAGGAAACTGTGACCGTCTTTATCTTGCTCCCTCTCCTAAAACAGCAAGAAGAGAAAACACATTTAAACCCAAGTGTTTCCTTCTTCAAATCTTTATCAGGATTCTTGTAGAAAGTGCTCAATGCAGGAATTTTCTCTGTTACCTTCGTTATCTCCTCACATTTCCTGCGCTTCTCTCGCAGCTCTTTCTCTAGATGTTGCACTGAGTCTTGCAGCGTGTTCACCTGCGACATCAGCACCTCGTATTTCTCCTCCTAACAAACGACAAACAAAGTGTCTTCAGTTTTCCTTACTTGTTCACACATTCATAAATCTTTAATGAAATTCACAGTAAAGGGAATTTGTTTCTTCAAGTATAAATTGTGCACTTAACACCACATGGATGTTTTTTATTGAATGTGTTGTAAAGAATGATGTAGCAGTCCCACAGCATTCACATCTCACTGAGAGAAAAATCTCACCTTTAGTAACTCATCCCGCTGTTTTAACGTCTCTTCATACTGAGACTGCAGGATGCTGTAATCCTCCTCCACTCGCTGACGATCCTAAAACACAGCCAGGGAGAAAAGGAGAAAAATCACACGTGTTCACATCTACAAGGGGACGCTTCCGTTTCCCTGTTGATGAATATGTGACGTAAACAGATGCACTGGAAGAGCGGAACAATTTTCTCCCTCACCTTTGTTAACTTTGCATGCCTGCATTGGATCTTCGAGAGCTTTTGTTCCAACTCGTGCACGTGGTCATGCAGTGTGTTCATGTCGGGTATCAGGTCGAAGTTATCCTTCAGCAGCTGAGAATTCGACTCCATCACCAGACCTGTTTTTCTTTCGGCTTCAGCCTGAGCGTCCTGCACCTTCTACACCCAAAAACATCTCAGCTTTAATTACACACACTTACACACTTTTATACACACTGAAATGCTTTTGGGAGAAGAAAATTGTAATTATTTCGGAAAATTTACCTTCAGTCTATTCTCATGATCTGTAACGTATTCTTCCAGTTCTTGGTATTGTATTTGCAGGACGTGGTGTTTGTATTTCTCTTGAAGAAGGTCCTGAAACATAGTAATGGAGCGGAAGACGAGTGAATTTGTGCACTTTCTTTTGTTGAATCGTGTTAAAGGTCATGACTTGGTTATACAGAAAACGCACTCTGAGTATGCAGTTGTTGTGGTTCTGCATGGATTCTTTCATCCTGTCGTAGTTCTCGTTCAAGACCAGTTTGTTGATCTCTTGCTGTAGCTGAACGTTGGCCTCCATCACCTGCTTGTATTTCTTGTGGGCTTCATCCAAAGAGACCTGGAAGTTTAACAAAAAATATCATGAAACAAGGACACATTTTAGGAAGACAGTAAATGATTACAACACTTTTAGCTCTTTCACTAAGCATATGTTGCTGGATCTGGCCTGGATACTTGTACAGGAATTAGGAGAAATGTTAAAACTGGATGCTCTGAGTGAGAATGTACACTTAACCTAAACCATAATTCAGGACAACGGCTAAGCTAATGTAGCTATCTTATACGTTATCGCGGTAGCGGCCATTTATGTTACGTCACAGAGACAATGTTCCAGACCCGTGTGTGCTTCTATACATGGGCATACATAATGATGCTCGGTTATATAATCTAGCGCACTAGATGTACATATCTATGTTGCATAAGGAATTATTATTATTATTATTATTATTATTATTATTATAGTTAGAAATAAATTAGTAAAACACAGAAGCTAATATCCTAACTCCTGTTCATAACATTTTACTAATTAGCTAACTCGTTATTTTACTATAAAGTTATCACGTTAGCTAGTCACAAACACTGTTTTTAATCCGGTTCTAAAAGAAAAAGTGGGTCAGGTGTAGCGGTAGAACTGGAAGTGGTGATGGTACCTCGGGGACAGAGCTGTCGGTCGGTGTAACTCGGACTCCGTCCTCCGTTCCTCTCTCTGCATCGTCCGGACGAAAATAAAATCCGGCGGCGTTGAATGCAGCTCCGCACGCATACAGCAGGTGGCGTGGTAGATGATCTGCCGCCCAAGTGCGAGCTAAACTCGTGAAGTGTTGCATTGCAGCGGTGAACTCGATACAACAATCTTTCTTACAGGACGCGAAGAAAACAATGATGTTCCACCTTTCTATTCACCTCCTTTTATACTGTTTCTGATGTTACGTAACAGACAATTTCCAGAACCGGCTGGGATACCACATATGGGCATATATGATGACGCTTGGTTACATAAGCACGTGCACTACATGTAAAGATATATATCTTAAGATTTTATTATTGTAATTAATAATAATAATAATAATAATAATAATAATAATAATAATGATGATACATTAATATCACCCGGAAGATATCTCCTTTACTGTTGGTGCATATAAGATTGCCTCTGCATAAAATATACATATCAATAAGCATATAAAGAACACATGAAAATATTATTTTAGATAATTAATGATACACAGATAAGAACACGTCTAGATGAAATCTTCACGTCTAGATGAATATTGATTAAACAATATTACTTGGTTGTTATACAATCATCACACACTCATATTTATGATACTACAAATTTGCACTTTATGTATGCTTATGTATATGAAGGTAATAATATGGTAATAATCTCTTTCCCTTTGCTTACACACATGCTAAGATCTGTCATTAAGGTCAGGGAGGTGGTGGCTTAGTGGGAAGGTTTTGGCCACTAGACCAGAAGAAGGCAGGTACAAACCACACTACAACCGGATTCATTGGCCTGTTTTGTTTACATACAGAATGCACGACCATGTGACTATTGATATATTATTATTATTATTATTTACGCGTGTGCCCAAACGGTCATGTGACCAGAACGATGCGTAGAGAAGGGCTTCTATGACGTCATAGTAGTGGCTGAAAAAGTATTTAAACGACAACCATCACAGTAATAAAGCTAGATGAAAAGGAAGAGCGGCATCCACAGCATCGACTGGAGACTCAATATTTAATAACTTCCTTTATTGAACATATGTTTTCGATATACTCACCTGGTAAGTAATCTAAATAGTAGTAGAATAGAGTGGTGGACAGAAGTAAAGCAATTCTCTAGTTTACATGCGTAGGCGTTTCGCGTACCTGTACTTTACTCATGTATCTCCGTTTTGGGGGGACGTTCACTGTAACGGCACCATATTTTAATTCCTTAATATCGCACATTTTACACAACTACATTTAGTAAAATATGTCGTCCCCGTCTATTTATGAGTGGATAAAAACTTAAAACTGTTAAAACCCACATCAAGCCACCAATCAGTGGGCGCGCATCCTGTTTTAAACTGGTTTTAACTGGCAGTGCCTGATTTAGGTAAAGGCGACATGCGCAGCCGATCAGGCAAAACATGAAAAATCAATCTCGAAAATTATTAGTCATATCAGTCACTCGGGATTCGGATTATGGAAAAACCGAATCGAAGTTCCCTCACTCGTAGACTCGGAAATGAGAGGTTGCGGGGTTGGATGACGTCACGTCAGTTAGGCGCGCTGACTCCGAATTAAAATTATGGACGCCAAAAAGGGTCTTAACCCCCCGAAACCAAATTCAGAAAGACATGGGGCAAAAAATAAAAAGATGTATATGCAGATTTATCACTCTAATAATTACAAGGAGTATAGGTTAATTCCTTTAATGAAATTACCTTATAACTATATATCACTGAAATTATGTTGACTGCTATGCTTTTATGCATACAGTAACAATATTTATTTTAGATTGCATAACATTATACTTTATTGGTCTGCCCTATGCTTGACCAGTTTTTATTCACTCATAAATGTAAAGGGACGAATGTAGTTGAGTTAATATTAATACTTTGAAATGTAGTGATGTTAAAATTCGACATAAATTAGCAACAGATCACATTTCATCTTTTCACTGTGGTACCTAAGGTCTTGATCGTCTTTCTGCCTAATTGAGTCTTTAATGGCTGAATAATGAGAAGAAAAATAATCATTTAAAATAAATGATGAGCTCAGTGTTTCAAAGAGAATAACACCTGTAAAGTTTGGAAAGTGAGCTGGTAAGTAAATAAGGAGTAGTAGTTGTAGTATATCGTAGACCTTTGTTTTACAAACATTCCAAATTACACAGTAGAATGTGTTTGAAGTTAGTGATATATTTTTTTTAAGATTGTGTGTTTTGTTGTATATATACACACACACACACACACACACACACACACACACACACACACACACACACATATATATATATATATATATATATATAGTAATTTTATTTATTTATTTTTTTTTTAGGTAAAATGAACTTTGGAATTTCAGCACTGTATGTGGGCGAGCTGCACCCCGAAGTGACAGAGTACATGTTGTTGGAGAAATTTAGCACTGCAGGCCTCGTTCACTCCATCCAGGTCTGCCGGAACTGGAACATTTCACTAAACTATGCGTACATCAACTTTTACCACCAATTTGATGGTAATGCAATCCTTATTAAACCCCATACACTATTTCTGCATTTGACACAAGTTTATAGTGTACTTGATTTCAGTATCATGTTACTGCTTTATTATATGATAATAGACAGGATTTGTGCCTTAAATACAAGCTCAAAGTGTTCTCTCTTCACCAATTCTTTATATAACTTTACCCACTCTTTGTTTTTTACTGAAATAACTGCCCTGAATAATCATTTTGTTTTCCCTCAGCTGAGCGAGCATTGGCAACACTTAATTGGGAGCCCCTTATGGGGAAGCCCATGAAAATCATGTGGTCTAAGAGGAATTCTACCAGGATGAAGAGCAACATCGGAAACTTGTTCATCAAAAACCTGGACCTAAAGACGATTGACAGCATGGCCCTCTTTGACCTGTTTTCAGGTTTTGGGAAGGTTCTGTCATGCAAGGTTTGTGCTTTAAACTGTGATCTGTATTTCATATGTAGCATGTTTTTATACTAAAGTCCTGCATTCGATCTGCTTGATATAAACTGTGTGTTGACATGACATGTCTCTCCTGAAGGTCATCAGTTACAAGACAGGGACTAAAGGATATGGATACGTCCAATTTGAGTCTCCCGAGGCGGCGATTTTGGCGAAGGAGAAACTCGACGGCAAACTTTTTAACGACCTTAAAGTGTAAGCTATTAATATAAAGGGTGGCATTTGATTATATGAGGGGGATTTCAGTCATCTTCCAGGGCTAATTTTGCTGGTGTAGACATAAAGACTGACAGCAGGGTATAAGAGAAGTGTCTCTGTTGTGTTGCAGCTCCATCGAACACTTTAAGTCTCGCAAGGAGCGCAAGGCTAAAAACAACCTCTGCCCAGAGGTCCAACTTCAACCAGGTCCAGCTCACTCTCCAGATGTGGAGGAGACATTAGCCCTACATGAAGCTCCAGCTGTGGAGGAGAAACCGGCTTCACCTGAGGCTCCAGCTGTAGAGGAGAAACCAGCTCCAGTTCAAAATTCAGTGCCTTCAGCATCTGTAAGTGAAGTCCTGATTGACAAGGATATTTAGAAAAACACACACACACCCGCAATAAATAATATTATATTAGGTAATATTAATTAGTGCTTGTAGTATCAAGTGTTTAATAAATTTATTCAGTATAAAACAGTTAATTCATTCATCTTCTACCGCTCGGGTCACGGAGAGCCTGTGCCTATCTCAGGCATCTATGGGCATTAAGGCAGGATACACCCTGGATGGAATGCCAACCCATCGCAGGACACACACACACACACTCACATTCACACACACATTCATACACTAGGGACAATTTTCCAAGGTGCCAATCAACCTACTGTGCATGTTTTTGGACCGGAAGTAAACCGGAGAACCCGGAGAAAAACCCCCTGAGGCACGGGGAGAACATGCAAACTCCACATACACATGGCCGAGACGGGAATCGAACCAGGACCCTGTCGGTGTGAGGCGAACGTGCTAACCACTAAGCCACCGTGCCCCAGTGATATTTATACTGTATAAAAACAGTATAAATATTAAAATGATGATTTTTGCTTTGGCCATATGGAAAACAAAACCCCACCTACCAATTCCTCGCATCTATTCATAATCGCACATATCACTAATGTTTATATGCATTTGACACACATGTGATAGAAGTGTGTGTGTGTGTGTGTGTGTGTGTGTGTGCAGGTGCATAAAATGGCAGCAGAAGCAGGAGTCAAGAAGGTCTGTGACAAAAAGAAAAAGAAAAACAAGAAGAAAAGAATGAATAATTCTCTTTCATAATTTCTTATTAACTTAAAAAATTATAAGATATTCAAAATGTAATCAGTTTGATCTTATTTTATTTCTGTTTTCATATTTAACGTGTTTATTGTTTTTGTAATTATTGATGTTATAAAAATAAAACTACTACAATGGAAATGCTTCATTTATTTATTCACTTGAATTCCAAGCACTATGAAGGTCTGTGCTGATGATACCTTTCTCAGTGCTTTTAATGAGGAACATAATCAAGACCGTGCTTCATATCGAGTTTGTAATTCTACACGATAAGCATATATTATATGCATATATTATAGGCATATGTTATATATATAATTAATGAGTTCAGTGAGCACTAATCTAAAAGGAATAGTGATTTAAACTCACAAGCAAGAGCTATCACTGAACTAGGACCACCGTTTTGAGAACAAACTTTGAAGAAGCTTACGGAAAAAGCATACAGACACAGGTAAAGTGTGAGAAAAAGAATAATAATAATAATTAAATGCAGATCTTTATATATAATGCACATTCTCGTCGTTTCTTTTTTTTGCGGTATCCTTATCCGGCCAAGCCTCATCACATATGCCCATATAAGGAAGCATAGCCCATCCTCGAACAGTGTGGTTGTGATGTAACAGGAGTCGCTGTAGTATAAAAGGAGTCGAACAGAGAGGTGGAGTCTCATTGTGTGTTTGCATTTGCCGTCTGAAAGAGTTCGCTGCTGCAATGCAACAATTCAGGAGTTTAGCTCGCGCTTGTGCGGCAGATCATCCAGATTGCCCCCTGCTGTATGCGGATGGACCTGCTGTCACGGCCGAGGTGTTTTATTATTTCCGCCATGGCGATGAAGAGAGAGGAATGGAGGAGGGAGGAGTCCGTTTTACACAGATTGACAGCTCTGTCCCTAAGATATCATCACCACCAGGCCAGGTTATCATCTTGCTCACAATGCCAGAGTCAAGCTGGAATATCACCCCTCTAGTAATATACACTGAGGCCCGCATGTCAATGTGCTACCGTGATAGGAAATGTCGACATCTTGTCATCGTTCCTTGAATATCCTAAATAACCATTTGTGTCAAAATAGAGCAAGCCAAGGCTTTAATATTTAATCTAAATACAGGCTATGTTGCGTGTCACTGACTGGTTCAGTTGTGAATAAAATGCAAACATGTTGATATAAAGGATCTCTATAAAACCATAGGTATAGCAAATAATGAAACAGAAAAATATTAGGGGTATCCACAGATTAAAATATGTCATTGCGATTAATCACACGATTGCCATGACTTGTGAATAATTGCACATTTTTCTGTTCTCAAATGTACATTTCGATGTTTTTAATAATCTAATACTCTTTAATAAAATTATTAAGTCTTTCATATTTTAAACTAAAACAGGAAATTATTCTTTTTAAAATGATTTTCTTGTTTATTTCAATGTAAAATTGTAAAATTTGTGATTGTTTTGATTGCTAAATATATGGGTTATGGTTAGGAATTATGTTCCAGTTCTGGTTGCTTTCCATATAAACTGGTGATACGTTTTGGTTACATACGGCAATATAGTGAGTAACTAGTACATGTTATGATGCCATGTTCATGGTTAGGAAAAACGAGGTAATGTTACTCAGTGGCACAGTGGTTAAGGGGCAGCGCTATTGATCAGAAGGTCGGGGGGTTCGAACCCAAGTGTCACCATGCTGCCAATCTTGGGTCCTTAGTCAAGACCCTTAACCCTCTGTACTCCATTCCAAGGGGTGCCGTATCATAGCTGAGCCTGTTCCAAATAATCTGGGATATGGTAAGAAATAATTTGTTGTAATGCATTTGTGACAAATAAAGGCTTCTTCTTTTCTAAGAAAGTTTCAAGTTTTTTCTGATGAGTCCTTAAAAAGTGTAAAAAAAGTCACTAAACACAACAAGTTTTTTTTTTCTTGTAAAACTTCCAGGTCTATTTGGATGAAGCGGAGAAGAAATACAAGCAGGTGATGGAGTCCAATGTTCATCTACAGAAAGAGATCAACAAACTGGTCTGGAACGTGAACGTGCTGCAGCAGAAAGAGGAAGATCTCTTTCAGATAAACAGCAAGTGTAGCAGCTTTATGGCAGTAAGTGGGAAACCCCTTTAATTAAGCAGTGCGTGAAAAGATTCGACACATGCTGTATGAACTTAAAGAGTATAAAAATTGTAGTTCTAGTTGGAGATGCTGAATTTCACATTTGTAAAAGGTTTAAAGTGCTCGTGTTTCACGGCGGTGTTTTAGGCGTGGGAGCAGTACCGGGATGTTCACTGTTCCATGAATGCGAACTACGACGGGATGAAAGAATCCATACAAAACCGTTACAATGGTGTACTCCGTGTACGTTTTCCGCATCACTTATTCATGACTAAGTCATTTTAATATGATTCAACAAAGAGAAAGTCCACAAATTCACTCGTCTTCCGCTCCATGACTATGTTTCAGGACCTTCTTCAAGAGAGATATGAACACAACGTCCTGCAGAGAAAGTATCAAAAACTGAACGAATACTTAACAAATCATGAGAAGAGACTGAAGGTAAGTTTTCCTGAGCGTCCAATTTTGGACATTTTGATTTCTTCTCCCAAAAGCATTTCAGTGTGTATAAAAGTGTGTGTAATTAAAGCTGAGATGTTTTTGGGTGTAGAAGGTGCAGGACGCTCAGGCTGAAGCCGAAAGAAAAACAGATCTGGTGATGGAGTCGAATTCTCAGCTGCTGAAGGATAACTTCGACCTGATACCCGACGTTAACATACTGCATGACCACGTGCACGAGTTGGAACAAAAGCTCTCGAAGATCCAATGCAGGCATGAAAAGTTAACAAAGGCGAGGGAGAAATTTCCACCATAATTCAGGATTTTTCAGATGTAGAGAAAAAAAGAAAGAAACATGTATCTCCAAATCTTGTTCCGCTCTTCCAGTGCATCTGTTTACGTCACATATTCATCAACAGGGAAACGGAAGCGTCCCCTTGTAGATGTGAACACGTGTGATTTTTCTCCTTTTCTCCCTGGCTGTGTTTTAGGATCGTCAGCGAGTGGAGGAGGATTACAGCATCCTGCAGTCTCAGTATGAAGAGACGTTAAAACAGCGGGATGAGTTACTAAAGGTGAGATTTTTCTCTCAGTGAGATGTGAATGCTGTGGGACTGCTACATCATTCTTTACAACACATTCAATAAAAAACATCCATGTGGTGTTAAGTGCACAATTTATACTTGAAGAAACAAATTCCCTTTACTGTGAATTTCATTAAAGATTTATGAATGTGTGTACAAGTAAGGAAAACTGAACACGCTTTGTTTGTCGACCTTCTAGGAGGAGAAATACGAGGTGCTGATGTTGCAGGTGAACACGCTGCAAGACTCAGTGCAACATCTAGAGAAAGAGCTACAAGAGAAGCGCAGGAAATGTGAGGAGATAACTTTTTTCTAGTATGTGTGTATACATTACTACATAATATATACACATATTAGTTTTTTTTTGTATAAAGCATTTTAAATAAAAATTGTATTTGATTAGAATAAATGCCATCAGCAGTCCACTTGTTTATTCCGGAAATTGTACGCATCTTAGTGATAATGCTGAACCTTCGAGATCTCTTCTAGATTTGTCATATTCCCTCATGATACAGTAACTTTAATTTAGCTAAACCATGGGTTACTTGCTTGCAGTGTGGAAAATTCTCAGAAGTTCACCCTCACATTTATGTATTCATATTAATTAATTTATAATTATGTAAATATAAAAAAGCTTCTGTTATGTAATTGCAAAGATGACGTTGTAATATAATTAATTGCAGCACTACAGGTGGATCTTAATAAAGTCATGTAAACATTCATATATTTCAGAAACTCACATTGTGAAATTCATGTATTAAATAAATTCAGTGCACACAGACTGATGTAGTTTAAGTCTTTTAATTGTGATGAGTTTGGCTGTCATTAAAAAAAAAAGTAAAAAAAAAAATTTAATATGGTGACATGCTAATACGCTAATACAGTTGTCCAGAAGACAATCATTCAATGCCAAAAGAAAACATTCAATGCCCAAGTTCACAATGTTCTGTGTCCAAGCATGTTAAAAGAAAGTGTGGAAGAAAAAAGATGCACAACCAAACAAGAGAAATGCTGCCTTGAGTGACTCGTCAAGCAAAATCGATTCAAGAAGTAATGTGAACTTCACAAGGAATGGACTGAGGCTGGGGTCAAGGCATCACGATCCACCACACATAGACGTGTCAAGCAGAAGAAGCACTGTACGGTTGCCCAGTAGTCCAATGTCCTCTTTTCAGATAAGAGCAAGTTTTGTGTTCCAAAACTGGAGAAAGTAACTTGTGGCTCCACCTAGTAGAGAGCCAAAGCTAGAGCAACCACAAGGGGTGGGGAAAAAAAACAAACAAACAGAAAAACAGCAGACATATTATACGGCCTCCCCAAAGAGCAAACATGTTTGTGAAAAACTTGTTTATCTATCCAGATAAATGGCGCCATTCGATATAGTTCGATTCCCGTCTCGGCCATGTGTGTGTGGAGTTTGCATGTTCTCCCCGTGCCTCAGGGTTTTTTTCTCCGGGGTCTCCGGTTTACCCCCGGTCCAAAAACATGCAGGATAGGTTGATTGACACCTTGTCCCTAGTGTATGAATGTGTGTGTGTGTGTGTGTGCCTTGCGATGGGTTGGGATTCCATCCAGTGTGAATCCTGCCTTAATGCCCATAGACTCCTGAGAAAGGCACAGACTCCCCGTGACCTGAGGGAAGATCGGATAAAGCAGTAGAAGATGAATGAATGAACTTGGGACTGTAATATTGTGTTGGAACTGCATAGTAAAGAAAAAGTGCTGATGTGTTTAATATTTATTTTCCATTATTTAATTATTGAATAATGAAACATACTGGGGAAAAAACATCCTAGAGAAACTCACTTTATTAGTTTACCTAGGACATATTTGAATGGCAAATCAAATTTTGCTAATGAATCTAATTTGCGATGTTTACAGCATAAGGGTATTTGTTTGCACTGACCTTGAATCAATAGATAAACATACATCAGTGCTATGTAGAAGAATAAGAATCTTTGATTGTGACATATACACACTTTTCAAGTCTTTTCTCTTGGGTCCCATGCTCTGCTAACCCATTTTTTAACCTAAGATCCGGGTTCGAGCCCCGGTAAGGCTAAGTTTCCGCCCTTGGGTCCTTGAGCAAGACCCTCCTTAACCCTCTGTGCTCCAGGGGCGCCGTATCATGGCCGACCCTGCGCTCTGACCCCAGCTACCAAACAAAAAACTGGGATATGCGAAGAAAGATTTTCACTGTGCTGTAATGTATATGTGATAAATAAAGGCTCTTCTTCTTGTTCTTCTAAATAGAGGGGCCTCTAAATAGAGGACTACTCCCAGATTCTTCAAACATTTACAATGATGATGACAATAATACTTTTTTTCTTAAATATTTTCCATTCTTTCTTTTTCTTGCAACCTAAACCACACAGGTTATTAACATTAATCTTTAAACATCGTGGACTGGAGAATGGTAAAGACAATTTTCACCACTTGGTGGTGGTATAGCACAATTATTGTTATTTTTTACCCACGTACACGTTTGACAATTCAAAGAGAGAAAAAACAACACCGGAACTCTGGAACTCTTAAATGGAATATTTCTCAGAGTAAAGAAAATAATAAAACAACAACAACAACAAGAAATTACAGGGAAAATTTAATTAAATTAAATGGAAAAATTACATGGAAAAAAGGTCTGAAGACTGACACAACTTCCACAATCAAGCAAAGATTTGACCAAGAGGGGACTTAACTACATTTAGGGGTACTTAGATTCCCTCCTAGTGGAAGTGGAAATAGTGGAAAATTGAGGGACACAAGACCAAAATACTGACGTTTCATAAATGGGAGAACATGATAGCAGATGAGAAATGGACATTTTTAAATTATTGACAAATTATTTGCATAAACAGAACAAAAACCCAGGCATATAAATATAAATAGTAATAAAATATAGATTTGAGAATAGCTGTGCAAAAAAAAAAAAAAAAAAAAAAAAAAGACACGAAGACATGAACCAGAGGTGGAGACAGAGGTTGAGACATTACATAAACACACATGGCACTGTTATAGTGATAATAATAATAATAATAATAATAATAATAATAATAATAATAATCAAAAACTGTTCAAACAAATTTTAGAATATTTATATTTATATTTAATATATATTTTTTGTGTCAAAACACATTCATAGTGTTTCCATCCTATGCAAATGTTATCGTAATTGTACAATAAGGACCTATTAAAAGGGATCATTATATTTTTGTTCTCTTGGGAACAAAACTGTACCTTTTGTTACAACCCTAGATATTTTGTGTTTTTATTGTCTTCCTGTTTGTTGTGTTCAGATTCCGCTCCGGAGTTTAAGGCCTGCCTTTCCCACCAGGAGATCCTGCCTCCCTTGTGATGACATCATGACAAATCCCCTACTTAAGGAAGCAGAAGGGACCCAATGGAGGAGGATTGTTTTGGAGAGGTTGCTGGCTGTTGTGGTGCTGTTGAATTTTGTCTAGCTTTGTGGGTTTTTTTTGTTGTTTGTTCTGGTTTTGACCTTGCCTGTTTTTGACCGTGATATTGGATTGCCCAATTCTGCTTCTCTTGTAGATAGATCATTGTACGTAGGAGCATTGGCAGTAGAGGTGCGGCTGCTATTTTATTTGAGGTGCGTTTTTTTTGGTATTAGGGAAGCCAAACTGGACTTTTTTCTTTTCTTTTAGGTCAGTAAGATAACCAAACAGAGATTTATTTTGTTTATTATTTTGGCCTTGGCCCACCTTGAAGATAAGCCATTGAATTGGCATAGCGCATTGAACAGGCTACCACTGGCTAATTCATTATTAACATATCATTTGCCTGGAGGCCCTGACCAGAAGTGTTGCAACAACAGACACAGAAATCCAAGTTGTTGGACCGATGCAACTCATTATTGGCCTCCCCTGACACTGGACTTGCATCTAACTAGCAGATTGGGAATGTCTGATGTATACTACCATCAAAAAAGGAGGAGGACTGGGCACCATTACTCACTTCGTTTGAGTATGCAGAGAATTCCAATTAGGCTTTCAATTCAATGACTTTCACAGAGTGCATCTAGGAACACCAGCCACCCCTGATCTGAAAATATTCACCCCTAGAAGCTTATCCACAGTAGGCATCAAGGAATCAAGGAGGTCAGAAGATTCCCCATATGCAAACCAGATTAGGTGTGGCTTTTTGATAGAGTACTTCTGCCGGAATTGGTTTTGAAGTTGTAAGGAGCAATTGAAAGCCTGAACTTCTGAAGAGTCTAACATTGATTTTGCATTCGACGGATTTGAATGGGAAATCCGAGGCTCTGATGTATTTTACTTATTTGTTTGCACTGACCTTGAAGCAACAGATAGAAGAAAAACAGCCATTCTTTTTAGAAGATGCACATTAAGGACCGGTGAATTATAGTTTTGTTTAAATTTTGCTTTATTTACTTTTGTTTCTTATTCTGGGCAAATAAATGAAATGGTTAAAAGCTTAAGGTACATGCTTTTGAATTTGGGCCCATGTTTCAAGAACCATAACCCGTGATGTACATTTTGAGGCTACTGACCACACCAAGTTCTTTCTGTAAACTCATACCAGAGGTGTGGCATAAATTGAGCTCTTTACTCACTTACAGTATACCGAAGTATACCCGTGCTTGAAGGGCAGAAAGTGCCGGTACTCTCTTGTGCACTGTTGACACATGCAAATCACCACATTTCTACAATAAAAAGTCAGTATTCATAGATGTTGCTGGTACAATATATTATGTATTCAATTAACAAACAAACTTTAAAACACACTGATTTGTGTGTGTGTGTGTGTGTGTGTGTGTGTGAGAGGGAGAGAGGATGGAAGTCTATAGACATCAGGTCTGCAATGATGCTCCTGACAGATCTATCCCTAAAGACACACACAGAGACAGGAGTGGCAAGAAAGAAAATTAGTGTGTAAAAAGTGGCATTGAATTCAGTAACTGATTATTCTACAGAAACATTACATAAGTTACATTAATTCATTCATTCATTCATTCATTCATCTTCTACCGCTATATCCGATCTTCCCTCGGGTCACAGGGAGTCTGTGCCTATCTCAGGCCTCTATGGGCATTAAGGCAGGATACACCCTGGATAGAATGCCAACCCATCGCAGGACTCACACACATTCACACACACACATTCTCACACTAGGGACACTTTTCCAAGGTGCCAATATTATCTGATTTAATATTTAATGATATTATAAATTCAGCAGGCACTAGAAATGACTGTTAAGACACCAATATGCATAATACGTTTGTGTTCATTCTTACAGAAATTGCATCATGTTGTGTCATGTTGTGGGGTTAAACTGCATGGCCACATGTAGCTTTTTCATCCACACATCTCCTTGGCTTAGTGAGGCACTGATTGTTAACAACGTTATTGTTATCATCACCGTCTGAGGTAACGTTAATAGCACGAATTAATGTTAGCTGCGGCGGGTGCTTGTGCTGCAGCTCTAACAGCAGACTGCTCGTTAGAATTGCAGGCACTTATTTCCTCACGGACTTTGTTTCATTTATCTGACTCACGTGTCCTTTTGGTCCCCTTCCGAAGCCAGGCTAACATAGTAATACTGTTTAGTGTTTAATCAGAAAAGAGAACTTCCGATATGGCTTATTATTCGCATGATTTGTCGAGATGAGAGATGATATGTTAAACAGGTAATTCCTGTAGTGCCCCCTCCCTGTAGTGTGTAATGTAATTACTATTAATCACCCATATGATGAGAGTTTGACTCAAGAGTGGCAATCGTACCGGCAACATGTGAGAAGTGACAGTACGCAAGAAAAAGTGAAGGTACGCTAAAGACGAAAATATAAATGGGTAATTATTTTAGGGGTTAATTGTATCAGTTTTAAGGTGAAAAGTTTTGAATTGGAAATCGGACGTTCTGGGATACTTTTAGATATTTGTTTATGCTGACCCGGAAGCAAGAGATCTTAAAAAAACAGATTTTAATTAAAGTGTTCTTTTTTTCTTTCCATCTAATCATATAAATGAATGAATTAATTAATTCATCTTCTACCACTATATCCGATCTTCCCTCGGGTCACGGGGAGTCTGTGCCTATCTCAGGCGTCTATGGGCATTAAGGCAGGATACACCCTGGATGGAATGCCAACCCATCACAGGGCACACACATTCATACACTAGGGACAATTTTCCAAGGTGCCAATCAACCTACCGTGCATGTTTTTGGAGGGGGGAAACCGGAGAACCCGGAGAAAAAAGAGGTGAAAAAATGAAAAACCCCCTGAGGCACGGGGAGAACATGCAAACTACACACACACATGGTCGAGACGGGAATCGAACCTGGACCCTGGAGGTGTGAGGAGAATGTGCTAACCACTAAACCACCGTGCCCCTTCTAATCATATTAACATTATAAAGAAATAGCAATTGGTGGTGTTATGAATTGAACGAACAGTTCCATAAAAACAAACAAACCAAAAAAAACTATATATTTCCTTCTTGCTAGCAATTTTGTAATAGTAATATATAAAACCTATTTTTGACACTTAACATTTTCACTGAAGTCCTTTAATAATTGTTTAAATTAAATCCAAAAAAATGCCACCGCATGCCATTAAAATAATACAAAGACTAATAATAAATAACTCCACGAAATAAATACCTTTAATAATTAAATGTAATAATTAGGAATTCTGATGTTCTCTTAAATCAAGAAAGGAAAGGTACATTTTAAAAATAAATAATCAAATACAAACAAAACATATACAAATATAATACAAAATGTCCAAGCTTGGCAGATTCTGGGTTGATTTGCATGTGGTTTAAATGAATTGAGTGTTGATAAACTGCAAGTTAAGCTGGAGGCTTTCAGACCTTAAACTATAACAGCAAAGATGATATCTCTCATTATTACTTCTTTCCTGTTTGAGGTGGCTGTAAGTCAGATCAGAGAATACTTTTATATTACGCAGGAAGTGACTTGGACTCAAGCTCAGACCTTTTGCAGGCAGAACTATGGGGATTTGGCTAGCATCACTACTGACGAGGAAAAGCAAAGAGCTCTGGAGGTTACAGGAGAACATTTGTGGATTTTTATTGGGTTGACCAGGACAGCACCAAATGCATCCACCTGGCAGTGGTCTGATGGAGACTTGTCTTCTTTTGTAAACTGGCAAACTGGTGAGCCAAATAATTGCCTTTGGGTGGAGAATTGTGTTATAATATCCCCATATGGCTGGTATGACATTGACTGTAGGAAAACATTTACTTTCCTTTGTCAGATTAAGTTTTTCATCGTGAAGGAGAATAAAACATGGACAGAGGCTCTTAACCACTGCCGAAGCCATTCCTCCGGCTTGTTCTTTGTGGACACTGAAGTAAAGCTAAACCTGCCCAAATCAGCTACAGAACAAGCCCAAACAACGAGTGTATGGACAGGAGTGCGTTTCCTTGATGGGAAATGGTACAAAGTGAATGGGAAGCCCGTCGGGAGTTGGGAAGCATTGCCGTCATGTCCAGTCGAACCATATCACTGTGCTGCGTACAACTTCTTGATGGGCGTCTTGGAAAACAGAAACTGCAATGAGCCACTTAATTTCTTTTGCTATAAATGAAAGTGAGTAATAAACATACACGCTTAACCGGGGGAATTAAAATAGTTAACTCCAGTACCACAGAAACCAATCAACATGTTTGCCTTTAAAAATTGTGCTAATGAGATTACCGTTTAGCAGACGCAGTCATGCAGGGTGGCAGCTTGGTGATGCAGGGATTTGAACCTGCGACCTTCCATTCTAGAGCTCAATACCTTAACTACTGTGTTACCACCATCCCTTATTTGCTACATAAATGTTTTAAGAATATGAATATTATAGTGGTTTCTGCAAATTTCAAACCTGCACTAAATACACCACAAAATCAATTTGTCTTGTCTTATATGTATATGTACTTTTTCCTTCCTGAACAGATGGCTCCCTACTTCTGGAACAAGAAGAATGTAACCTTCAGCTGACCTTCACTAAGAATTTAACCAAACCTACATGTGGTGCAATAACAATAACAGTACAATAACTGTTTGAAGTTTAGATCAGCTGTCTTTTTCTGGAATCAGTTCCTGTTAAAACACTGTACTTGTAACTAAATGTCTCGCAGTTGTTTTTCTTGTGAAGGTTTACATTACAACATAATATGTTATGTACAAAAATCATTTATTAGAAAAGTAGATATCCATATCTATCCATATCCATATCCATCTTCATATTTATAAATAAGGCTGTATGTATTTAAATAAATGTCTAATGAAATAAATATATCATTGCGATTAATTGCACAATCATGAATAGCATATTTTTCTGCTCTCGATGTACCATAAATGAACACTTTTCATGTTTTTAATTCTGTTAGCTGCAGCGGGTGCTTGTGCTGCAGCTCTAACATTGTGCTCCAGAGTGCTAACATAGTAATACTGTTTAGTGTTTCATTAGAAAAGAGAACTTCCAATATGGCTTATTACTCGCATGATTTGTCGAGATGATATGTTAAAAGGTAATTCACGTAGTGTTCCCTTCCTGTAGTGTGTAATGTAATTACTATTAATCACCCATATGATGACAGTTTGACTCAAGAGTGGCAAGCATACCGGCAACACGTGAGAAGTGACAGTACGCAAGAAAAAGTGAAGGTACGCTAAAGACGAAAATATAGAAGTGTTGATATGCTCAGGCGTCTATGGGCATTAAGGCAGGGTACACCCTGGATGGAATGCCAACCCATCGCAGAGCACACACACACACATTCATATACTAGGGACAATTTTCATATAATTTTCAAAGAAAAAACCCCTGAGACACGGGGAGAACATGCAAACTCCACACACACATGGCCGAGAAGGGAATCGAACCCGGACCCTGGAGGTGTGAGGCGAACGTGCTAACCTCTAAACCACCGTGCCCTTCTAATCATATTAACATTATAAAAAAATTGTGAAGTATTTCTACAAAGAAATAGCAATTGGTGGTGTTATGAATTGAACGAACAGTTCAATAAAAAAATCCCCAAAAAACAATATATTTCCTTCTTGCTAGCAATTTTGTAATAGTAATATATAAAACCTATTTTTGTCACTTAACATTTTCACTGAAGTCCTTTAATAATTGTTTAAAATAAATACAATAAAATGCATTAAATTAATGTATTAAATTAATGGCATAAAATTAATACAAAGACTAATAATAAATAACTCCACAAAATAAATACCTTTAATTATGGAATAATTAAATATATTAATTTGGAATTCTGATTCTCTTAAATCAAGAAAGGAAATGTGCATTTCATAAATAAATAAATAAAATACAAACAAAACATATACAAACATAATACAAAATGTCCAAGCTTGACAGATTCTGGGTTCTTGTTTTGCATGTGGTTTAAATGAATTGAGTGTTGATAAATTGGAAGTTAAGCTGGAGGCTGTCAGACCTTAAGCTATAACAGCAAATCTTGTTAATTCATTCATTTCTGTTTTAATTTTCTGTTTTAATTGTTTAATATGGTGCAAGGATCCTTTAATAATTATGTTCCACTTCATTAGTTTTTTTTCTCCTTCAGCCATTAGGGGGCGACAAAAATAGCTAAATTGGACCCAATCTAGACTATCTAGAAGGCTTTGAATACGGTGACGTCATACGCCTGCTAGAGGGCGCTGGTGACAAAAACTCAAAATCTGATTGGTTGAAGCAGCAGTTTCATCAACATTTATTCTGTGTTAGAGGTGCCTGCAGAATGGATTGTGAAGGCCTCCGGGCAGACTTCCCTGACTTTGACTCTGCCTGGCAACAAATGATGGCTGAAATGTGATTGGTTCAATGCTTTAATATGAAAATACATGTCTGGAATGTGCACAAGCATCGGAAAAGCTTATGGCGGATATGAAAGGAAGCGAATAGACCATTGTACTAAACAAAATATAAGTAATATCAGTTTGTGATTCAGATATTTCTTAGGCCAGCAGAGAAGGCCTTGCAGGCCCTGACCGCCCACCACTGGTATATATATATATATATATATATATATATATATATATATATATATATATATATATATATATATATATATATATATCGTTCCTACTTCCACTGTAAAATGTTTAACAAACTGTAAAATGTTTTTTATACCTTGGGAAAGAAGATTTTCAGTGTAATCTTTGTTCAGTTGGGAGATACAGTATACAATTCAGCAAACTAAAGAAAATATTGTGATTTCATTACATGAGCTGATTAGAACGGACCTAAAAGGTAAATTAACATAGAGAAGGAACCCTAGTCCCATCTGTTGGCAAACATGTGAACCCTTGTGGGACAGTATAAGGAAGATTCTCCAAAACATGATTAGTCCCCTCCTTAAAATGTCATGAAAGGCCATTTTTTTCACTTTTGTGACCATTTTGTTCTTCTGGTTTCAAAAGTTACATTCAAGACATGTGATGTAGACACGATTTCTTTGAGTGCTCATTGGCTGCATGTGGGCACATTATACATATATGTTATTGGGTTGAGCTCTCATTATTTATTAGCAGTTTAACATTATAAAAGAGCAGTGTCATCTGTTGGTAGAGATGGTGAACCCTGGATGGCATTACCTGGAAAACCTCCTAAAACTGTTATTGTCTATAAAACCTTAATGTCTGGCACTTGAGATGCATGATGCTGTTCAAGATCAGAGGTTGGGCATCTCCCTCAAAAGGCCAGAGACTGAATGGATATCCACCTCAGCCATTGGCAGACCATTGATTGGGCCCATACTTTGCTCCATTCTTTGTTGATGGGCGAGTTTCTTAAAAATCGCACAAATCTGCTGAGTTCGTTGTTTGTGTTTGCTGTGGATGTGCGGCTTGAACCCTGAATCAAACAGCCAGGCACAGGGTGTGTCTGAGCCCATATGCAAAAACAAATAAGAGGCTGAGGCAAAAGGTCATTAATGAAGCAATCTCAAAAGACTGCAATAAGGAAAACAAAAGCTCAAAACAAAAAATGAATTCCTCAAAAATACAATGAATAAATAAATGGAAAAACAAAAACCAAAAGATACAAACTGAGAAGGAGAAAACGAAATAAGCAAAAGCTCTGAAGGTACACTTACATAGAGGACATAAAATGTAGAACGCTAAGGGAAACCAACAAACCTGCACTAATAGGAAACAGAGTATTTGGTGAGGACAAACCCAAAATGAGAGCTATTTGTAGACCGGCTTAACAAGTTACCAGGTAAAACAAATGAGTGCTGATATGCAATTCTAGTGCCACCTGTTGGCAGAGACAGAAAAACCAAGGAGGGCAGACAAAACAAAACCTTGAACAAATCTCCTGTATAAATGCCTCATGAATGTCAGCTGCATCATTTTGGATATGGGAAACCATGTTCACTACTTTCACCAGGAATTACTTTCACCAGGAACTAAATGTTCTTTTGGGCATATTTATGTTTGCATCCTTTTTCATGTATTACTTTTTCTAAGAAATTCACAGAAAAAAAAAGAGATAGAGAAAGAGATCACTATTTTCCATTTGTGATCTCAGGCATATGCACGTTTAACATTACAAAACACACATTCTATACATTAAGTATTATTAAGTACATATATTCAAAGAAAAAAATAACCCCATGTATAATCAATATTAATGATGTTTGTATGAACAAGTGCAACAAAAGTAATAAAGATCTATACTACCCAGAGGGAGTTGCAGAGGGAAGTGTTCAGTAGGTTCAGTTTCTCGATCAGATGCTGAGGAATGCTCGTGTTGAATTCTGAACGGAAGTCTATGGACAGCATCCGAGCACATGTGCCCTTTTTATCCGGCGGTTGAGGGCCAGGGCGGTTGAGAGTAGCGATGGTGATGGCATCGTCCGTGGATATGCAAACTGCAATGGGTCCAGTGAGGGTGGACTTGATGTTCCTCATGACGAGCTTCTCAGAGCATTTCATAATGTGTGTGGTGGGACGATAGTCATTGAGGCAAGAGACTGAAGACTTATTCGGCATGGCGATGATGGTCTTTGTCTTGAAGCACATAGGAACGATAGCACTGCTCAGGGAGATGTTGAAGACGTCCTACCAGCTGTTCCGTACATTCCCTGAGCACCCTTCCAGGAAGGTTGTCTGGTCTTCCATGGGTTGAGAGTCTTCTTCACTTCATCTGTGGTTAGACAGCGTCTGGTTGTTGGGAATTGAATAAATAGCAGTTCGATAAAAGGGAACATTTGCTTTCAGCCCCTGTTTGATTGTTTTTGGCTCTTATTAGGGACATATTTGGAGAACTGCTGATCTAGAAGTACACAAGTGCGTCTTGAATAAAATCTGTTCGAGTAAACGAGGGGAATTTTGAGTGAACGTCTGAGCAAATGTGAAAGTACATGTTTAGGGCAAGAAACAAGGTTTATGCAAAGATTTTTTTGCATGAAGTCACTATGTTTTCATACATCTTAATAGTATTTGAATAATGCCCACTCAATCTTTGAACTGTTGCCTTCTGGACTGCGTGACAGAGCACCAGGAGGGTACAAAATGAGCCCCCCTCCCCTATATACAATATATATAAATATTGTATATAGTTATACAATATTTATAACTACTGTATATATTGTCTATAACACCTGAGACATTAATACAAAGATTTTGATTGGTGCATTTCTAAACTGCACACTTGTACATAACATCTATACATCTAATTAAACTATACGTGTAATCCTGTATATAGAGCGTTATTCAAGTGTATTAATGTTTTTTTAAATATATTGTTTGATTTCTTCTGTGTAAGTCTTATGTTTGCACATCATACATTGCACTACCTGTGCACTTTCTGGACTGTCAGCAAGTCAAATGTAATATATGTTTGTATATGTAAATATATTGGGTAATAAAGATATTTCTGATTTTTCTGAAAGTTAATAGTCTGGTTAAACAAAAGAATCTCATGATTTTATTTAGGGGTTATTTGTTCTATACTTTAATATGACACCATTCAGACATAAACAGTATAAATGATCACATTCTTTGCTTGTTTTTTTTGTTTGTTTGTTTCTCACCCTCTCTCTCTCTCTCTCTCTCTCTCTCTCTCTCTCTCTCTCTCTCTCTCTCTCTCTCTCTCAATCCCTAAGCCACTCCTGTCTTGTTTCCCATTTGAACATTTCCGGTCCTGTTGTTTTGATGCCGATGCTGTTTTGCATATGGTTTACATAAATTGAGCCCAACTGTCTATAGGTTATAAGGCGAGATTTAAAGAGCTTTAGACGCATTACAGCAAAGATGAAATCTCTTATTGCGACTTGTTTCCTGTATGGGATGGCTGTGAGTCAGATCAGGGAGTATATTTATATAGAGCAAGCAATGAATTGGGAAACAGCTCAGGCCTATTGCCGGAAGAACTACAGGGATTTGGCTAGCATCACTACTGAAGAGGAAAGCCAAAGAGCTGCGGAGGTTATAGGGCAAAACTATTGGATTTGGATCGGGCTGAACAGAACGGTACCACATGCAAACACCTGGCAGTGGTCTGATGGAGATCAACCTTATTTTACTCAGTGGTATAATGGTGAGCCAAATGACAGTGGTGGGAAGGAGAGCTGCACTATGCTAACTCCAGTAGGCTGGTTTGACAATGTCTGTGGCACAACTGTGAATGTCCTTTGTCAGAGAAAGTTCGTGTTGAAGAAAGTGAGTAAAAAATGGGACGAGGCTCTTAATCACTGCAGAAGTCATTCCTTTGACTTGGTCTATTTGGACACTGAAGCACAGGTAGACCTGCTCAAATTAGCGACTGTTCAAGCCGTCACAGACAGTGTATGGACGGGACTGCGTTTCCTCGACGGAAAATGGTACAAAGTGAATGGGGTGCTAATGGGGAGCCTGGAAAAAATGCCATCCTGCCCAGTCCGGCCTTTTCTGTGTGCTGCGTACAACCTCAAGACATACGTCTGGGAGAACAGCGACTGCAACCAGCCACTGAATTTCATCTGCTTTTAATGAAAAGTGAGTAATATACAGCCTGAATATTAGCACTGCTACTATTGAACATGCTACTAATTGAGTAACAATTATTCCATCCAAGTAATCGGATAAGAAGTACTATTTCCTTATTAAAGAGCAATACTAACTTGTTTTTATATGT
Organism: Kryptopterus vitreolus; assembly: GCA_030449085.1. Classification (NCBI taxonomy): domain Eukaryota; kingdom Metazoa; phylum Chordata; class Actinopteri; order Siluriformes; family Siluridae; genus Kryptopterus; species Kryptopterus vitreolus. The sequence continues at coordinate 831,974 of JACRUU010000020.1, forward strand.
CGAAAAATCTACATTGGGCTCGTTCGCCTCACACCACCAGGGTCCGGGTTCGATTCCCGTCTCGGCCATGTGTGTGGAGTTTGCATGTTCTCCCCGTGCCTCAAAGGTTTTTCTCCGGGTTCTCCGGTTTCCCCAAAAAACATGCACGGTAGGTTGATTGGCACCTTGGAAAATTGTCCCTATTGTATGAATGTGTGTGTGTGAGTGTCCTGCGATGGGTTGGCATTCCATCCACGGTGTATCCTGCCTTAATGCCCATAGACGCCTGAGATAGGTACAGGCTCCCTGTGACCCGAGGGAAGATCGGATATAGCAGTAGCAGTAGCAGTAGCAGATGAATGAATGAATGAATGAAAATCTACATTTTTATTGCTGAAAATGCACCCAAGAATATCAGTGAACACTGCATATTGCAAAATACAAAGACAGTGTGTTCAATAAGTCCCTCCACGTTAGCCCCTTTAGTGTAAGTCATGGGAATGTATAGGTTTAAGGAAACTCACAAGTATTCTCTATTATTTTGAACACTCTCTATATAAATAATAGGAGTACATCAGATTGCAGTTGTTCTTTGACCCACCTCTCAGTCTTCCACATCATTCGAATCGCATGTACTGTATGGGGCATTTCTTATTATAAATAGAAAGCAAAATAGATTTGTTTTGTTTTGAGACTCAAAAATCATGATTTTAATCCATTGCACCACTAATAAATCAATTCTGAATTACTTTAAGCGCACTGTATGGTGTTTTCTTTATGTTTTAATGTGAAGTGATTCCAAATGTTCATTCTGCAGGTTTTATGTTTACCTGTTGGGATACACTATGGGATACACTGTGCTTCCTGTTTTAGGTAAATTGATATTAATTGAATTTTTGTAACAATAATCCCATAATACAAATGCTAATGAGATATTTGCTAACAAATACATTTGCTTATTAAAATTATAATGGTTCCTATAAATGCCAGATCTGCACCAAAATTCAAAACCATAAGTTAAGACTATTTTCGGTAATATTTCCTATTTTCCTTCACTGACACTTTTAACATGAACCTGTAAAAAAACTAAATGATTTTTTTCCCCTTCCTGAACAGATTTCTCTCTACAGCTAGAACGTCACTAGAATGTCACTTCCAGTTTATTTAAAAGAAATTGTGTGCTAACAATTGAATGTCTGGTAGCTGATTTACTTCAAATGTAGATTTATGTTATGTTAACATTGTACTTATTTATATGTGTGGATTTACAATTATTCTTTTGAAAATGTAGGGTTTTTTTTTGTGAAATAAAGAAAATAGAAACAGTAACCTTGAAAACCATTCCAGATGTTGTTTGTATTAGTTTGCATGGGAGAGATTTGAATAGGAAATCAGATGTTCTGTACTTTGGAATGAGATTATTCGTCCTTTGTTTCTGTTGTTTTTATTTGTTTTTCATTTCCTTCTATTTCTCTTCTCTCTTGTAACTGTAGGTCAATAAAAAAACAATGATAAAAAAAAATAATAAAAAAATTCTTATAGCTTGGAGTTAAAATAAAAAAAATAGTAATATGCAAATGCTATATTTAACATAATATTGATCTTTCTTTTTGGTCGACTTGCACGAAACCAAAAAATGTGAACCCTTGACAGTACGGTCAGTGGAGCTGTTCCAATAAAACTGTAAAAAAAAAGCCCTTCTCATGCCTTTGTATTAATGCAAAGCAGAGGTTAATTTAGTCAAATATCTCTGAATCTATTGATATGTTTTTTTTGTATTCTATTGATAATATTGATTATGTTTTTTTTTTTTTTTTTTTTTTTTTTTAAGAAAACCCGTCTCGGCCATGTGTGTGTGCAGTTTGCATGTGCAGTTACCTGTACAATCAAAAATAAGGTTGTTTTGGGGGTTCTGAGAGGAAAAAATGTCACAAAATGTGCATCTGTTTACACCAAAGAGTTCATTTCCAGATTAGTGCATATATATAGTATATATATATATATATATATATATATATATATATATATATATATATATATATATATATATATATAATATTTATTTCATAATTTATTAAAAAGCAATACTAAATAAGGCACTTGTTTTTATGGCGAAATATATAAATTTTTAATGCTGAAATTACACCCAAGAATATCGGTGAACACTATTGCTTATTGCAACAAAATACAAATACTGTGTGTTGGAAAAGTCCCTCCACATTATCCCCTGTAGTGTAAGTTATGGGAATCTATTGGTTTAATGAAACTCACAATTATTCAGTATTGCAGTATTTCAACGTGGTATACCGGTCTACAGAAAAGCTGCTTGTAATTTTCCATGAACAAAGTCCGCCTTCTTCTTCTTATTGTTTTATTGCTAGCTTAAAAACGTTCCCCACTACTTTTTGAACACTCTCTATGTAAATAATAGGAGTACATCAGATCGTAGTTGTTCTTTGACCCACCTCCCAGCCTCCCACATTATTTCAATCGCGTGTACTTTTTGGGCGCATTTCTTATTATTTATAGTAAGCAAATTATTTGATCAATTTATTTGATTTGAGACTTAAAAACCATGATGTTTTTAATCCATTGCACTCAAATTACATTAAAAGCAGTAAGCTGTTTTTACTGTATGGTCTTTTCTTTTTGTTTTAGTGTGAAATGATTCCAAACATTCATTCTGCAGGTCTTATGTTTACCTGTTGGGATTCACTATGGGATACACTGTGCTTCCTGTTTAGGTAAATTGATTAATTGAATTTTTGTAAACAAGTTGCCCTATTTCCCATAATACTCATTCTAATGAGATATTTGCTACCAAATACATTTGATTATTAAACTTAATGGTTTAATGAATTATAATATAATAAATCATATAATAAATTAATGGTTCCTATAAATGTCAGATGTGCACTAAAATTCGAAAGCATAAGTTAAGACTATTTTCTATAATATTACCAATTTTCCTTCACTGACACTTTTAACATGAACCTGTAAAGCAATAAATTTATTTTTTTTATCAAATAATGTCACGTTTAAAAAACAAATTGTATGCTAACAATTGAATGTCTGGTAGCTGATTTACTTCAAATGTAGAATTATGTTATGTTAACATTGTACTTATTTAGGTGTGTGGATTTACCATTATTCTTTTGAAAATGTAGGGTTTTTTGTGAAATAAAGAAAACAGAAACAGTAACCTTGAAAACACATTCCAGATGTTGTTTGTATTTGTTTGCATGGGACAGGTTTGAATAGGAAATCAGATGTTCTGTACTTTGAAATGAGTTTGTTCTTCCTTTGTTTCAGTTGTTTTTATTTGTTTTTCATTTACCATGGAGATAAAAATAAAAAATAGTAAAATGCAAATTGAGGGGCACGGTGGCTTAGTGGTTAGCACGTTCGCCTCACACCGCCAGGGTCCGGGTTCGATTCCCGTCGTGGCCATGTGTGTGTGTGGAGTTTGCATGTTTTCCCCGTGCCTCAGGGGTTTTTTCTCTGGTCCAAAAACATGCACGATAGGTTGATTGGCACCTTGGAAAATTGTCCCTAGTGTATTAATGTGTGTGTGATTGTTTGTGTGTTTGTGCCCTGCGATGGGTTGGCATTCCATCCAGGGTGTATCCTGCCTTAATGCCCATAGACACCTGAGATAGGCACAGCCTCCCCGTGACCCGAGGGAAGATCGGATATAGCGGTAGAAGATGAATGAGTGAATTAATGAATATGCAAATGCTATGTTTAACATAATATTGATTTTTTTTGGTAGACTTGCACAAAACCAAAAAATGTGCACCCTTGACGATGCGGTCAGTGGAGCTGTTCCAGTAAAACTGTAAGAAAATAAATGCCCTCCTCATGCCTTTGTATTAATGCAAAGCAGAGGTTAATTCAGTCAAATATATCCAAAACTATTTCTTATGTAAGACTGAAATATAAGGACTTGTGTGAAACTGGGGTATGTTCATTCATATGTTTTAGGCTTAAAATAAAACAATATGCTATAATATATTTTAATATTGAATTAGTATTACAACAGCTAACACCTTTACCATGCTAAACAAAAGTACTCAATTCTAGAGTGAGTTAGAAAGATGATGAATGAAAGGTTAGTGATAGGAGGAGACTTCAATGGCCATGTGGATGGAGGGAACAGAGGGGATGAGGAGATTGATGGTAGGAATCGCCTTAAAGAGGAGAATGTGGAAGGGCAAATGGTGGTCATTTTTCTAGAAGGATGGAAATGGCAGCAGTAAATATTTATTTTAGGAAGAAGGAGAAGCACAGAGTGACATAAGAGTGAGGGAATATGGTGGACACACAGGTGGACTATATTCTGTGCAGGAGAAAGTGGATGGTGGTTTGTAGGATAGCTTTGGAAGTGATGACGTAGCGGTAGAAGGAGTAGCGGTAGAACCGATGCAGATGTAATGCACTGACTAGTGAGGGGAGTGTGTTGAGAATGTGGAGGGAGAATTTTGAGCAGCTGATGAATGCTGAAAATGAAAGATAGAGAGAGAGAGAGAGAGAGAGAGAAGAGAGAAGAGAGAAGACTGGATGAAGTAGAGATGTTGAATCTTTCTAAGTAAAATGTATCAGTTCTAAATGTACCTTAAATGAATACTTTTTCAAGTTTTTAAAACTCTAATCAACACAGAGAAATTCATTCATTCATTCATTAATCTTCTACCGCTATATCCGGTCTTCCCTCGGGTCACGGGGAGCCTGTGCCTATCTCAGGTGTCTATGGGCATTAAGGCAGGATACACCCTGGATGGAATGCCAACCCATCGCAGGGCACACACACACATTCATACACATTCATACACTAGGGACAATTTTCCAAGGTGCCAATCAACCTACAGTGCATGTTTTTTTTACTGGGAGGAAACCGGAGAACGCGGAGAAAAACCCTCTCAGGCACGGGGAGAACATGAAAACTCCACTCACAGACATGGCCGAGACGGGAATCGAACCCAGACCCTGGCGGTGTGAGGCGAACGTGCTAACCAATAATCCACCGTGTCCCCACAGACAAATTATATCTATTATATATCAAATTAGATTTATTCTATTATATCTGCGTAGCAAGTAGTTTTTCTGAGGATGGGGACGTTATACTGTATTTACGTATCTTTATGTCATACTTTATTTAGGCAGATAAATGGAAGAGAGCGCCCCCTGTCTTTATTTTACAAAACCACAGCGTTTTTCCTTTACAATCAAAAAGTTTGTTTTCGGGGTTTATGAGGAAAGAAATGTCACAAAATGTGCCGGTGCATCTTTTGACACCAACGAGTTCATTTCTGGATGAGGATTTTTAAATTTGAGACAATAAAAGAATTGTTTACTGATTAAAAGTTATTTAAATATTTATTTAATCAACATTGATTTAATTTTTCCACCAAGAAATAATTAATTAAATAAACAAATATAAACTTAAACACACACACATACATTTACACACACATATATGCAGATATAAAATGTTTAGTGTTTGTATGGTGTATACAGTATTGATTTCAATTCCGTTCATTTTGATTTGCACAGGTTTTAACCATGGACAGTGTTTTTGAAGCACCTTTACAGACATAATACAGTAAGAAAGAAAAAGATTAGTCTTTATCGTCGTAAATTTCTCCCTATTTAGCTATCCATTGGCAACTGCTGGAAAGGATAAATCTCTCTGAGATGGCGTAAGGAAAAAAATAACCTTGAGAGGGGCAGAAACTATGGTCACTAGTTCCTCAGGGGCATGTTTCACGACCAAGAAAGAGAGAGAGAGAGAGAGAGAGAGAGAGCAGATGGTTGACAGTGAGAGAGGAAGATATAGATTGTTAAACATCTGTACTGTAGAAAAGTTATAAATATCGTTCAGTTGTGCATTTTATTGTCATTCTTACTCTGCATTCGTCCTGGTCACCGTCATACTCATGATGGACGTTGTAGGTACAAACTGTTCCAGTTTGCAACACTTGCAACAAATTACAGATGAAGTTGTTTTGCATCTGCTTTGAATGAATTCGGTCAGTGTCAAAAACCTGTAAGCTGTGTTGGCAGAGGCACAAGTAAAGGTTTTCTGATCTGAAACGCGTGTCAGCAAACATGAAATTTACCTGTGGTTTTTGTCTGCTGTTAGGATTGTACGGAATGGCTGCAAGTCTGATTAGAGAATACATTTACCTTTCACAGATACAGCCATTGTCTACAGCTCAGGCTTATTGCAGGGAGCACTATGGAGATTTGGCTAGTATTACTACTGAAGAGGAATACCAAAGAGCTGTCGAGGTCATAGGACTGCAGACTTTTAGGGTATTTATTGGGTTGAACAGAATTACACCGCATGTTAACAATTGGCAGTGGGCTGATGGGACCCAAGTAAATTACATACCGTGGGCCATTAATGAACCTAATGATCTCTATCCAGGCGAAAGTTGTGTTATGATCAAAAGCATTGGCTGGTGCGATGCTGCCTGTTCGAGAAGCCTTGCTTCTCTTTGTTCCAGAAGATTCACTTTTGTGAAGGAGAAAAAAACATGGGATGAAGCTCTGGAGTACTGCAGGAGTCACTACACCGACTTGGTTTTTGTGGATTCGGATGCGCAGCTGGAAGTGCTTGCGGTAGAAAGTCAACAAGCCCAAACAGCCAGTTTGTGGATAGGACTGCGCTTTCTTGACGGACGTTGGCTGTGGGGTAACGGGATGCCGCTGGGAAGCCTGGTCTCGCTGCCTTCGTACCCGGTCTGGCCCTATCGCTGCGGTGCGTACAACTTCAACACAAACGACACGGAGAACCGACATTGCAATGAGCCACTTAATTTCCTCTGCTATTACTGAAGGTGAGTAAGAAACATCTGGTTAGTATAGACTAGAATAGCCTTTATTTTTATTTATTACATTACAGCACAGTGAAATTCTTTCTTCACATATCCCAGATTGTTGTTGTTAGCTTGGGGTCAGAGCTCAGGGTCAGCCATGATACGGCGCCCATGAGCACAGAGGTTTATGGGTCTTGCTCAAGGACACCAAGGGCGGCAGCTTGGCCACACCGGGGCTCGAACTTGCCATAGAACACTGAACTGCCCTCTCCCTGTTTAAATATGAGTGTCATGATAACTGGGTGATTAACTTTAAGATCGCCGGTGAAACAATGTACAATATACGTGACATTTGTCCTTCTTGTTTTCCTCTGAACAGATGACATACGCGTGGAATACAAAAGAGAAATCGCCCTCAAGGAACCTTCTTCAAGAATTCGTCCCGAGCAAGCCATTATGTAGTGTGTTTAATATTTATGTATCGTGTAATAGGCAACTAGTAACAAAACATCAAAATAGACGTTAGCTCTTGTAAATTAGAGCAGCTTTGTTTAATTATATACATTTCTCTTGAATAGGTTTAAGTTAGTAGTGTCATGAAATGCATGAATGGATGTAAGTGCTTTTGAAGAAGGCAGATCTTAAATCCAAAATGAATGCAAAATCTAGTAAAAGGAAAGATATATATATATATATATATATATATATATATATATATATATATATATATATATATATATATATATATATATATATATATATATATATATATATATGGACAGGCGACGTGCAGGCAAAATCGTATTCAGGGTTAAAAATGTTGTTTTTGCTCTTGACATATTTGAATGGGAAATATGACATGTTCTTGACATGACTTTGACATGGTTCTTGAGCGTGTGCATTGAAGCCCCCTTGCTTGTTTGTTTTAGAAAATTCTTATTGTCTGTACTATATGAAATCATTAAAACATTGCTGGGGAAAAAAGAATATTTTTCATGCTTTTTAAATTATTAAGAAAAAACAAGAATAAAAAAAACATTGGCTGGTTTACTGTGCAATTGTGTACACCAAGTTATTGTCGCCTATAATACAATGTCTGAGAAACTACCTCGACTCTAAGTGGTTAAAATATAAAATATATATAAAAATTACACTGATAATAATTATATATTTTCAACCTGGGATTAACAAGGGTCTATACGTGTGATACACTTTAAATCATATCCGTTACTGACAACAAAGATAAATACAGAAATCAAAACAATGCAAGTTTTCATGCATCTGGTAGAATGGCACAAAGAATATAAGGGAAAAGAAAATTGTTATTAAAAGGAAAGAACAAGATGAGGAAATAAGCTAAAAAAAATCTATAAGAAAATGTGATTTCTGTGAATGAATTGTGATGGAATCCTCTGTTTAGATACTTGATTTGTTGTCAAGTCAAGATTCAGTATCTAATATTATAATGGAATATCCAGAGGTGGAAAGAGTTCATTTACTGTTAATTCAGTTACATTTACTCAAGAAAAAATAGTTCATTTAAAAGGTACTCAGAGTAAATATTTTAATAGTGAGAGAGGGGGATTTTCATGTAGTTATAAAACAAAAAGGGGAGACAAACAAAAAGTTAAATAATAAACAAAGAAACAAACAAACAAACAAACAAAAGAACACTACAGTTTGTAACTTGAGTCTAATATGATATATGCACTTTCACAGCAAAAAAAAGTGCTTTTATTTATTTATTTATTCATTTATTTATTTAAAGGGCACGGTGGCTTAGTGGTTAGCACGTTCGCCTCACACTGCCAGGGTCCGGGTTCGATTCCTGTTTCGGCCGTGTGTGTGGCGTTTGCATGTTCTCCTCGTGTCTCAGGGGTTTTTTCTTCGGGTTCCCCCCCGGTCCAAAAACATGCATGGTAGGTTGATTGGCACCTTGAAAAATTGTCCCTAGTTCCTAAAATTGAATGTGAGTGTGTGTGTGTGTGTGTGTGTGTGTGTGTGTGTGTGTGTGTGTGTGTGTGTGTGTGATGGGTTGGCATTCCATCCAGGGTGTATCCTGCCTTAATGCCCATTAGACGCCTAAGATAGGTACAGGCTCCCCGTGACCCGAGGGAAGATTGGATAAAGCGTTAGAAGATGAATGAATGAATGAATGTATTTATTTTTGTATTTATTTTATGTTTGCTTTCAGCGACGTCACTGGCATCTGTCTTGTGTTTATTCTCTGCTCAATCATGCAGAGTAGATTTTTTTTAAAGAACTTTAAAAAGAATTATACAAAAATATATAATTACTGGACGCAAGTAAATGGTGTTTGTTATTTTTGAATAGCACAATGTCTCTTTTTCTGAGACTTTTTTAACCTTTCAGCATTTCTTAGGACGTTTGTTTCTTAGTAGCCGGATCTTTGCTGCCCTCGTGTGGTCATTCCTGGACACAGCATGCTCCCTCCGTAGTCATCTGGATGTTGAAGGTCTGTTGGGACATGTTATCTGTTTTATTTGATCTTTTGAAAATGCATTTGAGTGTGTGTGTGTGTGTGTGTGTGTGTGTGTGTGTGTGTGTGTGTGTGTGTTTCTCTGCATTTTATGGTGTAAAATATAACGTGTAGATTGTAGGCAACACGTTGTCAAACGTCCTAATTTCAGGGCACTTGAAATATCTTTGTGTTTGGTTTGCTATTTTTTATTTAGCTTGCTTTTCACTTACAAAAGAAGGAGACATTTCACGTGCCAGCTTACATGTATAGGAATTATATTTAGCCAAGTTGTCATTTCACAAACAAGATAACACAACAAACGAGGAAAACAAGAGAACACAACAACGATTATTATCTTCTCACATAGATAATTACAATGTAGTGAAATTCTTCCTTTGCATACCACAAACTCATTAAGACTATTAGGTGAGAAAGAAGACAGCCATGATATAGCATTTCTGGAGTAAATACAGTACTTGTTTAAGGCCCAGCAGTGGTGCTGCATTTGCCGTGGATTTACACTAGAGGGCGCGCAGTGAATCCTTAGAATTCACAGAATCGGTAAATCACATGAATCACAAGGTGCTCAGGTCTGATGACTGCATTACCACAGTTCAGTTGGATGATTCATGAACATTTACATTTGGCAGACGCCCTTATCCAACTGAGCAATTGAGGGTTAAGGGCCTTACTCAAGGGCCCACTAGTGGCAGCTTGGTGGTGGGGTTTGAACCCATGATCTTCTGGTCCAGAGTCCAACACCTTAATCACTGGGCTACCGCCTGAGTCTTTGGGCATCTCAGGCGTCTTCAAGGCTGATGCTCATAAAGCCTACTTGACTTGACTATAAACAGTAAATAACCAACAACAAAAATAATAATAATAAACCAATTTGCACCAGGTGACACTTTTTTGGAGTAAATAAGGATCCAATTTTGACAAATGGCAACCCTAATATTTGTCTTGCAAACCTATTTGGACCTGCAAGTGGCCATTAGAAATTACCATTACAAATAACATTAAATTGAATTGAATCGAGTTGTTTAAGTCAAGACTCTTATGACTCAAGTTTTGTTGAATACTTACCAAGTCAAAAAGAATCACTGGACTAGACTGCAAAAGCAGTCTATTTGCATAGTATGCAAATTAGCACACAAAAAAATCCAGACTCACGTCTCTTGAAATATGGAGCAAAATGTAAATACTTGTCTTCACTTGGACAATCTCGTTTGCGTGTTGTGATGGAGGAAGTTTTACCTGACTGACAATCTTGTACATATGACTCATGGTTTCGTCTGGATTGTATTATTCAGTTTTTGAAAGTGTATAAGCAAAAATTTATTGATTGCTGGTACTGGGCATTTATTTTTAGTTTATTATGTGTCTTATTGCGTTTATCTAAAGGTAAGTTTCTTCAAAGTGTCTGTGTTTAGTTCCGTAATGGGCCTTTCATGTTTCCAACAGACTCTCGTCACAGCCTCGTGCAGCTCGGTGCAGGAAATATAAAGACGTATTTCCCACCCATTCAACTCTGTTTTCACCATCGACTTTCCTGATTTTTAGGATTGATGTTGTGTTTCATTCAGTTATTCATTCATTTTCTACCGCTTTATCCGCTTTATCTTCCCTCGGGTCACGGGGAGCCTGTACCTATTTCAGGCGTCTATGGGCATTAAAGCAGGACACACCCCCGGATGGAATGCCAACCCATCGCAGGACACACACACCCACATATTCACACACATCCACACACACATCCACATACTAGGGACAATTTTCCAAGGTGCCAAGCTACCGTGTTTTTGGACCGGGAGAAAACCGGAGAACCCGGAGAAAAACCCAGAGGCACGGGGAGAACATGCAAACTCCACACACACATGGCCGAGATGGGGATTCGAACCCGGACCCTGGTGGTGTGAGGCGAACGTGCGAGCCACTAAGCCACCGTGCCCCCCCTGTTGTCTTTCATCACTCACTAAATACAATCATTAGGGAACAAATTGGTTGTATATTAATCATATAATATAATACACTATACACTAGTGTTGTAGCGCTTGTAAAGTTAATAATGAAATCTGTGATCAGAAATTGTTCCTTTAGAACGTCCAGAGAAAATGCAAAAAAATAAAAAATAAACATAGGGCGCTCGGATGTTGCCAGACATTATTACAAGCATAGTTCATTAATCTAGTTGATAGTCAATTCTTCCTCTTCCTCTAATATATGCGCATATATCAGAGATGCAAACATTGTTCAAGCTGATCACACTTTTGGTTAAATGATGATGACGCTATTTTGCACATTATTCAAATACATACACATTGGGCCGATTTCACAAGGCTGAAAAGATGTGTGAGATGAACTGGATTACAGCTCAAACCCACTGCAAGCAGCACTATGTTGACCTGGCTAGCATCACCGATGAAGAGGAAAACCAAAAAGCTGGGGTTCTGGCTCAAAATGCAATATGGATTGGGTTGAACAGATGTGCATCACATGTAAACACCTGGCAATGGTCTGATGGAACAGAGGTCAATTTCACAAACACCTAACAACACGATTCATACAGGGCATTGCGATATATAGATATATATATACAATATATATATATATATATAGCAAACAATATAATATATAGGGATATAATATAGATATAGACGAAAATATATAGAGCTTGGATATGGGGAACTCGGTATATATATATACCATATATATATATAGGAGATTTATAGATATATATATATCTATCTATATAGTATATATCTATTATTCTATAATCTCTAGATATCAATCACAGATATATATATATTGCTTGTATTGTTGTAACCTATCTGATTATTATATATAGATATATATATATATATATATATATATATATATATATATATATATATATATATAGTATGTATGTAGTGCTGTATACATATATATATATTTTAGATATATATTATATATATATATATATATATATATATAGTATATATATATATATATATATATATATATATATAAGTGTGTGTGTGTGTGTGTTTGTGTGTATAAGCATGTATGTACTCAGTTCACAACGACGCTGTTATGCTGTTTTGCATTTGGTTTAAATGAACACGTCAAGCTGGTGTCAGAAACCTGTATGGTGAGAGTTGCCAGAGATGCCAAAACAGCAAGGATGAAATCCCTCTTTCTAATTAGTCTCCTATTGGGACTTTATGGGATGGCTGTAAGTCTTGTGAAAGACTACTTTTATTTCCAATCAAAAGTGATATTGTCTAAAGCTCAGGCTCAATGCAGACAGCACCATGGGCATTTGGCTAGCATCTCTAATGAAGACGAGTTCCAGCAAGCTGTGAGTGCTACCGGGGGAAGCAGTTTCTCTGCATGGATTGGGCTGTACAGAACTGTACCACATTTTAACATATGGAATTGGGATGATGGAACAGAATTCGATTTCGTGCAGTGGACTGACGGTGAGCCCAATGATATGGTGCCAGGGGAAAATTGTGCCATGATGAACATAGATGGTTGGTTTGATACTATCTGTAGGAATTCGTTTTCTTCTATTTGTTCTAGAAGAGTAACATTGGTGAGCGAAAAAAAAACATGGTATGATGCTCTCAAGCACTGCAGGAGTAATTACATTGGCTTGAATATTATTTTGGCAAATCTAAACCAGTTTAATATAAACAGTGGACAAGCCCAAACAGCCGTTCTTTGGGTAGGACTGCGCTTTCTTGATGGACACTGGTACACAGTGGACGGCATGCGAGTGGGGAGCTTGGTATCACTGCCTTCCTGTCCAGCCATGCCTTTCCACTGTGGTGCGTACAACTTCAACACGAACATCTGGGAGAACAGAGACTGCAACGAGAAGCTTAATTTCCTCTGCAATTACTAAAAGTGAGCAATTACCATCCAAATCAGGATTGCTTATAATGGCATGGTAATTAATAGGGCTTCAAAACCAGTCAAAATAATAACATTTTTATAATCTTTTTGAATTTCTCTTTCAGACTGAATATGATACTAATTGTAACCTTTTCAACCCTTTTCCTTAACAGAATAGTTTTCTTAAAGAAGTAGAAGAATATCATCTTCAAGAATTCATTTAGACCTGCTCTGGAATTGTGTGTTGAAATGTTGTGCAGTAATTTGTGTGTTTTGTGGTTAGTTTTCAAAAATAGACAATTCCATAGCAACTTGTGGGGTCCGGTTACATTGTTATAAAGAGTCCCTCATTGTTTGAAGAGCCTCTGGTTATTTGCATTTTTCAGCTTTGAATATGCGAAGACTTTGCATGTCAAAAAATATGTACATATGTAAAATATTACTGTCAAAAAGTACCTTAAAATTTTTTTTGTAAAACATGTAAGCTATTTATGAAAAATATTTATAATACTTGTACAATATGCATTCCTTTTTGTGTGAACACACACAATGTATATATTGTGTAAGGCATTTTTGGCCAAATGTAAAATAAAATAAATAAAAAGTAATACATAGTCTTCTGTAGAGGTTGAAGTATCAACTCAAGCTTTTTACTCGAGTGAAAGTGTATAAGTGCTGTTTTCAAAACAGAAAAATAAACACCAGTAATATAGTAAAATAGCATAGATATTATACTCTATAGATTCAAATATTTAATTGTGACTAATGGCCGTTTTCACTCGCGCATTAATTGCACATTTTCAGTTTACCATAACTGAATACTTTGCATATTTCTGATACTCTAACTCACTGTAACAGATGTTATAATGATATAAATGTACCTCAAAAATCTCTCTATTTAACAAAATGATTGATTATTTAATATTTATTTTACTCTGGGAATTATCCACTTAATATTAATGTATTGTTAGCTAATGAATTTATTATTAATGTCAAGTTTTTTAGTGTTTTTTTTTTATTATTATTAAATATGGTGCATGGCTCCTTTACGACTTATTTTTTGGTTGTTTCCATATTGACAGACAAGGTGGCGTAGTAGTTAAAACGTTGTTGTTTTGCCCTTCCATTTTTTTTGTCATTACAGCACAACATGCCCCTTCCCCCCCCAGGTTTTTTTTGCACATGTGCACTTTTTCCTAGTTAGTGTTTCTATTTTTCCTTTCTGTTTTAGTTTAGATTTATGTGTCCTGTCCTGTGTCTTGTTCATTTATTTTGTTTTTTGGTACTGGGGAAATGCTTTGTTTCACTGTATACTGCACTGTATATGGCTGACATGACAATAAGGCCTACTTGACTTGACTATAAACTGTAAATAAACAACAACAACAACAATAATAATAAACCAAATTGCACCAGGTGGCTTAGTGTTTAGCATGTTCGCCTCACACTGTCAGGGTCCGGGTTCGATTCCCGTCTCGGCCATGTGTGTGTGGAGTTTGCATGTTCTCCCCATGCCTCAGGGGTTTTTTCTCCGGGTTCCGTGGTTTCCCCCCCGGTCCAAAAACATGCACGATAGGTTGATTGGCACCTTGGAAAATTGTCCCTAGTGTGTTTGTGTGTGTGTGTGTGTGTGGTTGTGTGTGTGTGTGTGTGTGTGTGTGTGTGTGTGTGTGTGTGTGTGTGTGTGTGTGTGTGTGCCCTGCAATGGGTTGGCATTCCATCCAGGGTGTATCCTGCCTTAATGCCCATAGACACCTGAGATAGACACAGACTCCCCGGATATAGCGGTAGAAGATGAACGAACGAACAAATTGCACCAAAAAATGACTTTTACATTTGCTTTATTTGCCTGTCTGGATCTCTACCGCCATCATGTGGTTGTTCTTGTACACAGCCTGCTCCCACAATGATTCACAATGCTTTAGACTGGGACTTATCTATTGTACCTCAGGTCAATTTTTGCCCTGCAGTGCACATACACTCCAAAGACACTTAAATCCAGCTTCAAACTTGCTTCATCTTCTTGTATGTCTTTCAAATTTTATGCAAAGCCAAGCAAGTACTCATGAGTTGTTTAGAACTGTCCCCATGTTTTAATCATTTTATAGGTTCACATCCTGTTGAATAGTTTAACAGAAAAAAAGTAATTTTTTGTTGGGCAGCACTAATGACTATTATTGGGCAGCACTAATGACTAATAATTTTTAACCTGTTTTGTTTGTAAAATTTGAATATTAATATTTAATATTAATATTTAGAACTTAAATATTAAGAACTTAAATAAAACTTAATATTTAGATTTCTTTCTGGGAAGGGGGCATTTTCCCCATGACCTTCAGAGACACCCATTTTACATTATAGCAAAGAAATCCCTGGAATTTAGCAAATGCCAACAACAACAACAACAACAACAACAAAACAGCTGAAGAGACATAACTGTAGTAAAAAAGAATTGGGGCAACCAATTAGAGGAGGCAAACATATCACACGCCTGGAATTTAAAGAACCTGAATTATGGTCAGCTTTGCAGAATCGTCTCTTAAGTGTGGCTTCCTTTTTGCTGGGGTTTTCTTGTTAAAAATGTATTTTTCACTTTGAAAAAAAAATGTGTGGTGTTAATTGTTATTTTTGATCTCATGTATTCTATGTGACATTGTTGATGGGCCTGCCAAGGGGGCATTAATTGGGAGGAGTGGGACAGAATGGACCTGTAGAGCTTGTAGAGCAATGGAGCCCCTGTAGGAAGTAGTGTTTCACAATACAATTATTCATTTCATTCATTCATTCATTCATTAATCTTCTACCGCTATATCCCCTGTGCCTATCTCAGGTGTCTATGGGCATTAAGGCAGGATACACCCTAGACGGAATGCCAACCCATCGCAGGGCACACACACTCACACACTCACATTCACACATACATTCATACACCAAGGTGCCAATCAACCTATCGTGAATGTTTTTGGACCGGGGGGAAACCGGAGAACCCGGAGAAAAAACCCTTGAGGCACGGGGAGAACATGCAAACTCCACACACACATGGCCGAGACAGGAATCAAACCCGGACCCTGGCGGTGTGAGGCGAACGTGCTAACCACTAAACCACCAAGCCCCTTATTATTCATGTAATACAACACAATTATTCATTTTATTAGTACCGCGACTTAAATAATGATGGTTGTCTTGGTTATGCATTAATTGCATTTCACTTACTGATAACAATTTCCTCTGGTACAGTACCTGAGACGTAAAATGTTTCCCATGAAAAACATCCTAAATTGGGCCGAGGTGCTAAAATCAAATAATTAAAATTTTAAAAATAATTAATAAAATAAATAAATAATAGTAAATAATAATTGAGCCTACAAGCTGGGATATGTGAAAAAGAAATTTCACTGTGCTGTAATGTATATGTGACAAATAAAGGTTAAAAGCATGGCATTTTCTTCCTAATCACAACTTTTATTTATAGGCACTTTATTCTTTTGTGACAGCAGCATTTTGATGATCTATATATAGTACAACAAAAACTTTATTTTATAATAACAACAAAAAAAACAAAACAACAACAACAACAAAAAAACGTCTCAAGATCACTGCCAGACAATATCAAAAGGAAGCTTGGCACGCTCCGATTTCACATTCAAATTTGTCAAATGCAAATGACAAAAGTGAGCCTATTTAGAGCCATAGAACAACAAGCGTCCGACATTAATGAGATTCTTTATTTTGCGTAATCTTTTCATAATCTAGCTTTCTAGACGTTCACTAAAACCACTAAATATAAGTACAATTGTTTTAACATAAAAGAGAGTATGTTTTATATATATATATATATATATATATATATATATATATATATATATATGACTTTTTAAATTACAATTTAGAAGTGATGATTTGGGGTTAAACATCTAGGCAGGAAGTTTTTTTTTTTTTTTTTTGAAGACGGTTGATATATTTCTTATTCCACTCATCTGTTTAGGTAGAGAAAAACAAACAGTTATTGGCTTACACACACTCACACACACACACACACACACACACACACATATATATATATATATATATATATATATATATATATATATATATATATATATATATATAGCACTAATATTACTAAAATTTACATAATTCTGGATGTTTATTACTCACCCTCAGTAATAGCAGAGGAAATTCTGAGCCTCACTGCAGTTGCGGTTCTCCCAGACATTTGTGTTGATGTTGTACGCACCACAGCGATAAGGCCAGACTGAGCATGTAGGCAGTGAGACTAGGCTCCCCAGTCGCATCCCGTTCACCGACAACCAGTTTTTATCAACGAAACGCAGTCCTGTCCACACGCTGGTTGTTTGGGCTTGTTGACTCTCTGTTTTAATCGGGTCCAGCTGTGAAACAGAATCCAGATAGACCAAGTTGATGTAACGATGCCTGCAGTGCCGGAGAGCTTCATCCCATGTTTTTTTCTCCCTCACCAACACAAGCCTTCTGGAACAAACGGTGTTAAATTGTCCCCCGCAGGTCGTATCGTACCAAGTGCTTTCTCCCATAACAACGCACTCTTCTCCTGGACTCCGGTCATCAGGCTCATTGGCGTTCCATTTTGTGAAATTGACATTTGTTCCATCAGTCCACTTCCAGCTGTTGACATGTGGCGTTGTTCTGTTCAGCCCAATCCAAGCCAAAGGATTTTTTTGTCCTCCTGTAGCCTTCGTCGCCATTTGTTGTTCTTCTTCAGTAGTGATGCTAGCCAAATATCCACATCGCTGCCTGCAGTAAATCTCGGCTTTATTTAATGGCACTGACGTGGATGAATAAAAGTATTCTCTTATCAAACCTACAGACATCCCATAAAGACCCAAGAGGAACCAAGTAAAAACGAGAGATTTCATCTTTGCTGCTAAGCGTCAAAACTCCCCACACGAATTGCGTGTATTGGACTTTCTTATATCAGCTTGACTGAATTCATTTAAAGCACATGTAAAAGAACATGACGTCATCATCATTTAACTAAAACCCAAAGTGTGCCATGCATGGACAACAGAAATCTACCTGCCATATACAGCATAATTTGATTCATCTGTCACACTGCAAACAGGAAAGGGCTCAGAGCCGAACCGTGGGCTAGATCCTTGGTAATCCCAACCTCCACCTTAATCCCACCCTTCACTGCTATCACACTGTCCTTATACATGTTCTGCACCACCCTCACATCCTTCTATACCACTAATCTAGATCCACATTCACACAATGCAACACATTCCCACCCACTTTATACTTCTCCACCAACATCCCCAAAGCAAATATCGCAGCCGTAGTGCTTTTCCTTGGCATGAAATCAAAGATGGTCACCTATTGTATCAGGCTATCTTCCAGTACTCTTTCCCATAACTTCATGGAATTACTGATCACCTTTATTCCAGATTATAATTGGTGAGCCAGATGTGATTCCCATGAGACCAGTGGTAATTTGCATACCCAAGAGCCTCAGTGTTTGTGTTTAACGCCATTGCTGCCAATGTTCTTTCATCGCTTTGATTCAGTGCACTGGTCTGTCTAAAGTGCATAATTGTTTCAAAAGAAATCACTTCTTTTGTCACTGGCTTGATTTAAAAATAAATAAATAAACAGAGTTTAAGGTTATTTTTATCTTGTTTTTATCGTATCATTGATCAAGCCAGTGTTCATTTATTAATAGGCAGAGAACTCAAAGCACTTTTTGTACGTCACTCTGGATAACTAAATGCCGTAAATTTAAAAGGAAAAGTAAATGTGAATGTAAATGTAAAGTGATAGTAATAATAATAACAAATCAAGGGCATTTGGCTAAAGTGAAAGTAACTTAAGAAGAGGAGTAAATAGAAACGTCCAATAAATTTAGTCCTGCGGAAACACAAGCCTATCTTTTACGGATGATGTCTTTTAAGGATATCAGTAGATATAAGAAGAAATAGGATAACAGGATGAGTGGGGATTTCCAATTGACAAAAGACAGAATATTTAACATATCATATCTAGATGAATAGGAAGAAAAAGAAAAAGGACAGAGTAAATTAGGATAGAAGAAAACATTAGTGGGATGGTTTGAATGGTTTGGGATGGCGTGATAGGGGGAGATACAGAGGGAAAATGGGTTAGAAAGGAAATAGAAGGAGAAAATGGATCATCTTCTCACATAATGATTTTTCCTGTATAAATTTATTTGTTTAGGAATAGAAAAAAGCCAGATGCACAAGCCAGACAAAAAAATATGCATTAAGCACTTTCAAAAGAGCTTAAAGGAACCAGGAAATAACCTTGGTATGAAGTTCTAGGTAAATTACACTTCAGCACACTTTGAAAGGGTGCATAAGGTCTCAAGTCTCGAAGGAAGAACAAGCACCAATCATGCCTTGAATAGGAACAAATTGATAGGGAACGGGTGGAGAAAGCAGAGGGGTAAAAGGGAAAGAAACAAAGAAACAGGCTGTAACTCCACTTATCCATATTATCCGATGACAATACTACTATGCAAAGGCATAGGCTGCCATCAGTCTGTTCCACTGATTAGAAACTGGCTCCCACAGGAAGTAAATAAATGAGTAAATAAACCACACAGAAGAGTGATAGAAATGTATTTGCAAGAAGAAAAGGAAAAATGTATAGGGTGGTGGTGTGACCTGCTAGGTTGTAGTTCTCCTATCTATCTATTATCTATTTTTACAGTATGTTACTGAAAATTGAATTGTAAATTACATGAAGTCTCTGGAAATAACTTCCTGCCCAGTATAATGAGATACTGTGTCCTCAGGTTCCCTGTCAAATTGTCTCATCGGCTTCCTGCTCTTTCGAGGCATTCCAGCCCTTTCATTTCCCTAATGGACTACTTTTACTTTTGAATCTTCCCGAATGCGTGCGTCGTTCCTCGGACTTGTTTAATTTGCATCTTGCTGGTTCTCAGATATTTCACACTGGTGTTCGTTTTGCCTCTTTTCTTTTTGACCCAAATTTTTTCCAAGTTTGCCTCACACACTGTTCACTCTATCAGTCTGCTATGATGCCCCTAAAGCTTGGACGTTATGTGACGTCCCCACCAGGGCTTGAGAGAGGAGGAATCCTTCAGAGCTGGATGGTGCTTTGAAAGATGTCCTCTGCAGAACTCGAGAGCAAAGGAACTCTTTGGTGACCTCTGCAGGAGTTGGAAGCAGAGTGTCACCTTCTTCGACACCTTCTGCAGTCTGCCAACAGGAGGCATTGTAACGCCCATGCAGAGACCAACTGCAAAGTGAAACTAAGTTCATAGTATTAATACATGCAGTAGAGGCCAGATAAACATGGGGGGATATGATCACATCACAACTAGAGAAAGACAGAGCAAAACCGTCTGGGAAGTCGAAGAAAATACATAAACAATCTACTTTAAG
This sequence comes from Kryptopterus vitreolus, assembly GCA_030449085.1. Lineage (NCBI taxonomy): Eukaryota > Metazoa > Chordata > Actinopteri > Siluriformes > Siluridae > Kryptopterus > Kryptopterus vitreolus. Next base: position 852,544 of record JACRUU010000020.1, read on the forward strand.
GATAAACACAATCCACAGAGTACATAGGGTGGTGGAAGATCGCAGGTTCAAATCCCACGACCACCAAGCTTCCACTAGTGGGCCCTTGAGCAAGGTCCTAAACCCTCAATTGCTCAGATGTAAGTTGCTCTGGATTTGCAAAGCTGCTAAATGTCGCAAATGTAATGTAATGTGTGTGTGTGTTGTTGTATTTCCAGACATCTGATGAAAGCAGGGCAACTAAAATACTGTGGCTCATAGAAGGGTAACATAATGGGCAAGGGGAAAAACAAACATGCAAAACGAAATTGAAAGGCAAGACTATTGACAAAAAACAAATACTAGACACATCCAGAGAAAGAGTTAAACAGAAATAAAACAGGAACGGGAAGACAAAAGTCAGGCAGGACAGGTTAACTATTTACCAGTTGTATGTTATTAAAGCAGATTATGGGAATCCCAGGCACCACGTAATTGTAGCAGCTGGAAGCACATGGAGGCAATATCCAGAAAACCCCAGGACCCTGACAGTATGATTCTGTTTTGCATGTGCTTTAAATAAAGCCAGTAAAAGCTGAACTGTGAAATCTGTAAGGTGGGTTGGCAGAAACAACAAAGCAGAGCACCAAAGATGAAATTTCCATTTGGTTCCTGTTTAGACTTTGTGGGATGACCATAAGTCTGGCAGAAGAATATCTTTATTCACCACGGACTGTACCGTTGTATATAGCTCAGGATTATTGCAGACAACCTTTTGGGAATTTAGCAAACATCACTTTGGAAGAGGAGCACCTGTGAAGGTTACAGGACAAAACGATTTTATGGCTTGGATTGGGCTGAGCAGAACCGTGGCACATGTAAACATCCGGCACTGGACTGATGGGACACAATCAACATTCACCAAATGGAACCCTGGTGAACATAACGATTGGTTTTCGGGTGAAGGTTGTGTTTTTATCAAAGAAAGTGGCTGGTTTGACATTTCCTGTGAAGTACAATATTCTGCTCTTTGCTCTTGTTGGTGAAGGAGGAGAAAATTCCAGCTTCCAATGTAATGATTGTCTTTTTAGGGGTTCTTAGAAGCTGAGATTGTTCTGTAGACTTGCTAGGCCATTTACTGTTAAGTCTTTCAATTACTTTTAACCAGGTAACCCATGGTTTAATAATAGATGTGCAGTATGTAATCAATAGATTTCCTGACCTTATCTTCTCCACATTATGTATTAACACCTCGAAATTTTGCATGTGACTCCATGTAAGCACTCATTAGTTATGGCTTCCTGTGAAAATAAGCCTCCACTATATTAGCGGCCTATTGTTTGAAATGTACTTAATCAGCTTCACCCTCTGTTGAATACTTTGACACCAAAGGTGAAAATAAGCCTTGACTATTTTGCAAAGGTATATTTTGCATGTATGGAAATGGGGTTGAGCATGTTTTGTTTGTGAGAAACCAGGTGTGAACAAGTTTTGTTTCCAGGACTTGTAGTTCATAAGATATCTAGCATAAGATACACCTTGCGTTCATCTTGATTGCAAAAGCAAGATGGGGACAAAAATGGACAAATGCATAGAGACCGACGTAGAGGACAGAGTAGTATGAAGACAGATGAACCCCTTTAGTTGATTAGTTATAAATATTAAATATAAAATGTAAATATAGAATAATAAAAAGAGCAATGATAGAACAAAAAAACAAAAATAAAAAAAAACAGTACGGTTCCAGCAATAATGTCACTTAAGGTCAGCATCTGGAGTACGAGTGACCTGCATTAAGGCTCAGATGATCTCTGAACAAATCTGATGGGCGAGGACTTATTTGGCCGTATAAGTGTGTCAATGATGACATTATACACATATGCACTTTTGGACAGATATTTGCAGGTTGCATTTTAATAATGAGTGATGAATACCATTAAAGTTTAAATTGATTTGATCTAGAAATTGTCAAAAGGGGTTTCCAAAAGTGTGGTGGGAAAGGGCAATGGGTAAAATGCATTCCAGCTGAATATGTGCTCAGTTTACTCTTGTACAATTTAAAGTGTGTACAGAGTTCACTTTTTCGGAAACTTGGCTGGCCAGATTTTGCTGCAGTATTAGTGACAGCTGTGTAAGATATCATCATTCACCTTTTCATTTAATTGTCAATTCAATTGTTGTCTATATTTTGGTTGTCTATAAAGGGAACGCAACATTGAACATCGGCCTTCGTTTGGAAAGTATGCTTGAATTTGAATATTCACAATATTTAAAATTTCACATCATTGTCAAAACTATTACAATATTCAAGCTAACATTGTATATATCGTCCAGCCCCCTACAACGTACACACACACACACACACACACACACACACACACACACACACACATACATACATACACATATATATATATATATATATATATATATATATATATATATATATATATATGTGTATTTATATATCTATAGATAGATAGATAGGCAGACAGAAGGACGGGCAGATAGATAGATATACAGTATATACATACATACATACATACATATATATTGTGAGTACAGTACTGTAATGGGTTATTTTTGAGGTACAATTTATGAGTAACACGTGTCAGCTTCTTTGCTCCCAATAGTTGTAAAGCTCATACATTTCTTGCATAAAAAGCTGAACCTTACAGGAAAATTAGTGATTGTTTATTCTAGATTTATTGTTGTTTATTGTTTCATTGAGTTTATTGTCACAGGTACAGGAAACAAACAAATAACATACTTGGAGGAAATCTGGAAAATAGACTTCCAAAATATAAAATTGTGATGTAGAAGGTAAGAAACTACAGATCTTGTGAAGGACCTAAATTTGTCATTAAACCAAATTATGATGTGTATACCAGGTACAATGGGGGTGGAGGTGTTGTCCAAGCTGTCCACACTTTGGGGTTTTGAAGAATCGACCTTAAAGCTTTGATGCTATTTTGCATATTTATTTTGCATTAAATAAATTTAGTCAAGCTAAAGTCAGAAAGGTGTGAGGTAAGTTGGCAGAAATACAAGTAAACGTTCGGAGAGCTTCCACGCACCACTAGGAAGATGAAATCACTCTTTGTACTCTGGCTCTTGTTGGGATTTTATGGGATGGCTGTAAGTATGGTAAAAGAATTCCTTTATTCCCCAAACAAAGTCTCATTCTCTGCAGCTCAGGTTTATTGCAAAAAACACTACGGTAAAATGGCTAGCATCACATCCGAAGAGGACAACAAGAATGCTGCGAATGCTATGGGAGATAATTCTACTTACGCTTGGATTGGACTGAACAGAACTGTACCACATGTAAACATCTGGAACTGGACGGATGGAGAAGAACTAAACATCACAAAGTGGGACACCAATGAGCCTAATGACCAGAGTCCAGGAGAAAATTGTGTCGTTATGAAAGATAGTAACTGGCACGATACGGTCTGCGGGGGACCATTTCCTACCCTTTGTTGTAGGAGGTTCGTGTTGGTGAAGAAGAAAAACACTTGGGAAGACGCTGTCAAGAAATGCAGGAAGAAATACTCAGATTTGGTCTTTGTGGATTCTCAAACACAGCTAGACCTGCTTGAAATAGAATCCCAACAAGCTCAAACAGCCAGTGTGTGGACAGGAATGCGTTTCCATGATGGACAATGGTACTGGGTGAACAAGATGCCACTGGGGAGCCTGGTATCCCTGCCATGTTGCCCAATCCACCCCTACCACTGTGGTGCGTACAACTTCAACACAAACATCTGGGAGAACAGAGACTGCAACGAGACACTCAATTTTCTATGCTATTACTGACGGTGAGTAATAACCATCCAAATAAGGATTCTGTACATTTGAATATGATGATAATGCTATCATTGCTACAGTAGCTCTTTCTACAAGAATATATTTGTACTTTATTTCAACCTGAACTGTATCTTTTCTTTTTCCCTAAACAGAGGACATTCTAATGAAATAAGAAGAACATCTCCTTGATGAACAATCTCTAAGGGTTAATTCACTCTAATGAATTACATTTTAGCTAATAGTGAATGAGGGCATGCATTGTTATATATATATATATATATATATATATATATATATATATATATATATAAAAATTTTTTTTCATAATTTCATAGGAAAACATTGTGTCCGTTAGATATTTGGTGGTTGGTTTTAGTTAACTTATTAACCAGAATAATGAATGAATAGAATAAATAATCAGTTTGAAGCTTTTTTTTTCCACCGAAAATGTTAAAAGGTTGAGAGTACACTTATGTTATATTCATACATTTATTCATACATATATTTTACTCGTATACCAGTAGCATGTAACCTGACGTAGGTCAGAATCCCAGCAACCTGTAATTTGTTTAACATAGTTTGAATAATTTACGTGCAGAGAACATCATTCTTCCTAATGCAATTTACTTGAAGCCTCCTTGTCTTGGTTATTTAGAACATTGATTTACATCGACTTTTCATTTCACCACAGAATCTCTCCCTTTCTAAGTTTTGGAATATAAGAAGTATGTTTTACATTTCATGCAAATTATTAAGTAATACTGCAGTGGTGTGTAAACGTTTGCGAACACTTTAGAATTGTTTGCATAGAATCTGCATATGACCCAAAATTTCATCAGTCTTTCCTAAGTACTAAAAGTTAAACACAATCAGTCAAAACAGACAAAATCTTATACTTGGGCATTGTGAAAATGATAAACTATTACATATTGATGGGTGGCAAAGGTATCTGCACCTCTAGGATTGGCATTTGATATGAAAGTCATATAAGAATCTGTTTTCAATGAATTGCCTGACAATCCGGTGTCACAGAGAGTGCCTTGTTGTTCTTAAAGAATAATACTAATAATAGTAGAGAATGTAGAAGTGGCCAATCAGCAAAAATCACTCCAAAAGCAGCTTTGATCCGGCTTTCAGAGTCATGTTTCTTGCTTTCATTGTTAATGTTTGTAAATCGTCTAGCATTTGCCTGTTTCACATATACGCTTTTGCACGATGATTCCTGTTATCTGCATGTTTATTTTCTAATAAACACACTGACCTACACTTGCAGCTGCTACAGTGTGCTTTCAGTTTGTGATGATAAACACACACATATGCACACATAACCTATTTGACATATTTGTTAGAACTGGGCAGACTGGGCATAAAGAGATTTAATATAAGTCTTTAATGTAGAACCTTGTGGCAGTGGTAGGAATAACTGATCACAAAAAAAAAAAATACAGTCCATAAGAACCACTCTAATTCCAATACTTGTAAACACCACAATGATGAGGAGGCAAAAACATACTATTTATAGATAAAAAAAAATTCAAAAAGCAATAAATGAGCTTGGATCAGGTGTTCATTTGAAGCCATAATGCACCTAAAAACTTTAAAAGTGTATAGCGGGTCTTTTTATTATATAAATACATTATATATATTCATTCATCTTCTACCGCTATATCCGATCTTCCCTCGGGTCACGGGGAACCTGTACCTATCTCAGGCGTCTTTGGGCATTAAGGCAGGACATATCCTGGATGGAATGCCAACCCATCGCAGGACACACACACACACACACACACTCACATTCAAACACACTTTCATACACTAGGGACAATTTTCCAAGGTGCCAATCAACCTACCGTGCATGTTTTTGGACCGGGGGAAACCGGAGAACCCGGAAAAAAATCCCTGAAGCACGGGGAGAACATGCAAACTCCACACACATATGGCTGAGACGGGAATCGAACCCAGACCCTGGTGGTGTGAGGCGAACGTGCTAACCACTAAACCACCGTGCCCCTTTACATTATATACAGTATAATTATATTTCTAATATTCACACACGCACACACACATTTACGAGTACATTTAGAGTTAAGTTGCGATTAATCGCCAGTTAACTCGTGATTCTTCTTCGTCTTTCCCGTTCAGCTGCTCCCGTTAGGGGTCGCCACAGCGGTTGTAACCCTCCCATTTACCCGGGCTTAGGACCGCCGGCACTAGGAATGCACTGAATTGTGGAAACCTTTTTTGGCAGACGCCCTTATTATGTTGTAAATCCCTAGCGATTTACAACAGAGCATTTGAGGGTTAATGGTATTCTTCCACCAGTTAACTCGTGATTAATCGCTTTTACGCGACGTTAAGCGTTTTTCACGTTGTGTGTTTTTTTTTATTATGTCTCGTTTTTATGTAACGCATTCCGACTAATCCAGTCCAGGTTTGTGTTTTCTCCGTGACTCTCTTAACTCCGGTCGGGATCCGGTTCTGGTTTTACTTCGACCCTCTCTGGTCCTGCTGCTCGCCTCTGGTTCCTGCTGGAGTTCCGGGTCTGTGTTCGGGTTTCACGCGCATCCCTTCGGATTTTTTTTTTGTGCGCGCCTTTGGTGGAGATAATCCTCGGGTGTGTGTGTTTGTGTGTGAGTGTGTTTGCGTGTGTGTGTGTGTGTGTGTGTGTGTGTGTGTGTGTGCGTGTGCGTGTGACTGAGTGAGGTAGACTGAGGGATGTTGGCGCCAGGAGATTACGGTTTCTCCAGCGAGGAGGTCCTGAGCGCGCACTTCCCGCTGCACCGCGCGTGCCGGGACGGTGACGTGCACGCGCTTGCCGCGCTGCTTCACGGGAGCGCGCCCCGTGCCGAGCTGCTCACTGAGGACTCTTTCTACGGCTGGACACCCATCCACTGGGCCGCCTACTTCGGCAGGGTATACACACACACACACACGCACACGCACACGCACACGCACACGCACACACACGCACACGCACACGCACACACGCACACGCACACACACACACACACACACACACACACACACACACACACACACACACACACACACACACACACACACACACAGCTGTATGCCTCAGCTGGAGGCCAAGATGGCGGACCCGTTAGCACATGACTACCTTAGCTCCGACGGTTGCCAAGCGACAGATTTAATAGCAGCTAACTTCAACTCCTAATCACGGATTTTCCTAAACTTTAACAATCTCTATGTTTATAAATATAACCCCCTCCCCCCCAAAAAAAAAAAAAAAAAAACATTATTCTTTGTAATTCAAAAAGATTAACCCTTTCAAACAGTTTCATCGCTTTCATAATAATGTAAATGAATACTGAAGAGATTAAATTAAAACTGGAAAAAAGAACACATATGGTATATTGTATATGTTTTTTAATTTAGTTTCCTCAAAGCAGGACAAGCTTCTTTAATGACAGTTACTTTCACACTCTTGGAATTCTTATGAGGTCAGTCACCTGAAATAGGTTTCCAACAATCTTAAGTGCTAAGTGCTTGTCGGGTGCGTTTCCTTCACTCTCTGGTCTACCTCACACGCAGCATCTGCATGTGAGGTAGTGGTGGCTTAGTGGTTAAGGTGTTTGCCTACCGGACCGGAAGATCACAGGTTCAAATCCCAGCACCACCAAGCTGCCACTAGTGGGCCCTTGATCAAGGCCCTTAACCCTCAATTGCTCAGTTGCAAGTCGCTCTGGATAAGGGCGTCTGCCAAATGCCACAAATGTAAATGTAATGCAGAAACTCCGTTATTCTCTTTCTTGAAAATTGTCCGAGTAATCACGATGTTGGGCCCATTCTATTTGTGTCCCACCTCGTGAAGCTTATGGACCTTGAAAGAGTAGATGCCGGTCCTGCAATCACCACTAAACATCTAAAGACCAGGACCATTTGGATCGCAATGCATGTAGAGTTTGGACATTTGGGCTTCTTCGAACGTTTAAAGGCTCTGACATTGAGGAGTTGGTGTTGATGATCTCAGATGCTGAGCTATCTCCTCGCGCCACAGTGTCAACTGACTGTATAAGACTGTAGACTCATAATTACACATTCACGTGTGCTTATTGTAGTGTTTTTTACTGATTTATAATTACACTCTTGGTGTCACCCAGACACCACGGGTACGGGTTCCCCTTTTTTCACTCTCGTTCCGCTCACGGTTTCTCATCAGGGATTAATACTCAATTCACTTCCCCATACCGTTCGCACTGTGTGACGGGCAGTTGGATCTGATGAGAGAACGCTGTGTGTTATTTCTTTGGATACTCTAAATTCTAAAACGTATTCTGTGGTGGTGAACACTTTTTTTTTAAATTCCTTACTTGTTCTTTCATAGTTTGGCTGTCTTCAGTATCAGTGTAGTGTTGAAAATAATAAGAATAAACAAAAACCTCTAATGGAGAAGGCGGTTCCAAACTTTTTGACTTTTGCACTGTATTTTTGTATGTGCACTTAAAAAAAAACTTTGCAAATGACGCATTCAAGTGTGCCTATATTTGCATAGCAATCAAAACAGGGTTGATCCTGGAATGTAAGCGTGTTTTTTTTTTCTTCTTTCCACTGAAATTCTTTAGTTTTATTTTCATTTCAGGACGTTTAGATAAATGATCATTCCTCTGGAGGGTAACATTTAATCTGTGTTTGATTCATTAAGGCACAAGGCACAGTTGGTAGTTAATAGCATATAAGAGCAGATTTAATTCTTTGTGTGTGTGTGTGTGTGTGTGTGTGTGTGTGTGTGTGTGTGTGTGTGTGTGTGTGTGTGTGTGTGTGTGTGTGAATATATTTATAATTAATGCATGTTTTTTCTTTTTTTTTTATTAGTAAAATTTTGATCACTTATGTTTGTTTAGAAAGTTTGATAAGGAAATACCCTGCAGTAGAATATTAATATTGACTTGACGCAAACACACACAGGGCGTAGTTGTGTGTGTGTGTGTGTGTGTGTGTGAAATATTACACCTTTAATCAGACTTGTCTATTGTTTGTTTTGAATACATATCGCTTCTATAAAAATATTTCCACAGTAATGTACATTCGCATAACTTCAATCATAAACAACAATTTTTATTTGTGCTAGTTTTGTAAGAATACCAAAAGTTTGACTTCGATATGATATCTGGATTAAATATCGTTATAATACTAAGTCAATACTATACAAAAACAACAAATGTAAGAATGGAACTTTTTAATTTATTTATATATTAATAAGCACTTTTTGCTGTTGCAAATAAGTTTGTATGTGTCTGATGTCGGACAGCTGGAATGCGCGGTACCTCTGGTGCAGGCGGGTTGCGACGTGAACTCGGCGACGTCACGTTTCGCTCAGACTCCGGCTCACACCGCGGCATTCGGCGGACACTCGCAGTGTCTAATGTGGCTCCTGCAGGCCGGCGCTGAACTCGACAGACAGGTGGGTCACAAAAAAGCATGCATGGGTTATTCTACATGCACATTATAATGAATAAAATAAATAATTAAAGAGCAGGTCGAGTGGGGAGAAACTCGGTCCAAATGTTGATCAGATGTGGTGCACAAATTCGGTATATAAAGCATGTCTATTGATCATCAGGTGACCGTACAGATTTGTGCATGTTTGAAAATATCGCCCTTATTCAAAGTAACTAGTCATTGTTTTATTCATCCTGCAGAGCAAAGTGTTAAGGGTCTTGTTCAAAAACCCAGTGTTGGCTGCTTCTCATTGGAATTCATGACCTTTTGATTAGAAGTCCAATATCTAAACCGCTGAGCTACCACTTCCCCCTGTTCATACCACAAATCCTTTCTCAGACTGTCCATTTTTGTGAAATCTGATATTAGTCTCAGTGTTTTTAAAATGCTGAACTCCATTAGTTCCTTCCTTTTATCTGACAGATGTGAAACTGACCTACATTCATATTTTTCCATAAATGCACCCATGTCTCAGTGTAAAGTGCAGGGAAATCTCTCTTCATCTGATTTATTTATGGCACTGAATAAACAGTAGCACCGGGACACGACCTTTCATGTAGTTTAATCTGTTAAATATCAGAGTTCATTTATATCTCCCTGTCCCTCTCTCTCTCACTCTCTCACACTCTGCTCTCCTCAGGACTATGTCGGAGAAACCCCTATTCATAAGGCCGCTCGTGCGGGTAGTGTCGATTGCATTAACGCTCTCCTGATCCAGGGGGCAAAAGCTGAGTAAGTATAAACACAAACCTGCCCCACACTTCATCTTCCTTTATTTCTTTCTTGAATTTTGTTTGGTTTATTTATTTATTTTTGCTCTGTGCCTTCAGCGTTCCTAAAAACACTCCACTGGCACATTTTATTCACTCAGGACTCTCATCAAAAACACGGCAGCATGTTTAACACACTCAAGCTACACCATACACAGATGCCCGACTTGAGGCGAACAGTGTGAAATTTCTCCTCATCTATATAAAAGCCTTTTTGAGCTTAATGGAGATGTCCATAAACTGAACATTTCATTTATATATGTTATAGAAAAAATATTTGAATTATGTGCATTATTATTAAACTTGATAATAGTCTACCTATACACACACAAACACACACACACCACATATATATATATATATATATATATATATATATATATATATATATATATATATATATGATATATGTGTAGGTGTAGTATATATCTATATATATATATATATATATATATATATATATATATATATATATATGTATGTATATATATATATATATATATATATGTATGTATGTATGTATATATATATATATATATATATATATATATATATATATATCTATATATCTATATATATATATATATATATATATATATATATATCTAAGCAAAGCAAGGTCATTTGTGGTGCTTCTGGGATTTAAACCTTTCGGTCCAGAACCCAATTCCTTAACCACTGAGCTACCACCTCCCCTTATTAAATGACTAATAAATGACTAAATTACCAGCTCTGATGATTCTATAGAATCGCACGATTCTATAATGGATTTGAGTGACTAAATTTAAAACTCAATGTAAAAAAAAAAAAAAAAGTTTCAAACAATAGTTTGATTGTGTATTGAGACAAAAGTTTCAATACATTATTCCTACAGTAAATTCTACTTAAATACTTGGTATAAATTTTAATAAATACCACTTTTACATCATTATTTAAGTGAACAGATACAGTATACATCCAATTTATATACATACGTTAAATGTAATTTTGGAAGAAAAACAACCTACATTATTAATTATTATTATTATCATATTTCATATTATTATCATATATATATAATTATTATTATATTTTCTCATTATTATTATTACTACTAAAAAACTAGTGTTGCACAATATACCAGTACTAGAAAGATATTACGAACAACCTCATTTATGAACTAACTGCTCCTCAGCAGACAGCAAACATTGGGTGTTAATTAATAAATGAAATTATAATTTTTTTTGCAATAGTATTGATTTAGTATTGGTATCATGATATTTTAATCTAGGTATCGTATCGAAAGAAAAATGTTGGTATCGTGACAACACTAGTAATAACCAACAATTATCACATATCTCTGTAAATAATTTTTTCAATACATGTTTGTTATATGCATATATATATATATATATATATATATATATATATATATATATATATATATATATATATATATATATATATATATATATATATATTATTAAGCCTACTTTATTATTTCTCGACAATTTTAATATGTTTATCTTTAACTGTTTGTTTAGATATTTATTTATCTTATTCTTTTTCAATTTTTCATAGATATACATATTAATATATTTTTGATGAGAGTCCTTTTTGAATATTTGTCCAGCTGAAAGTTTGTGTGTGTTTTTCCCCTATTGTGACCTTGGCTAACTGTTGATCTGAATTGGAAATTGTGGTTGTTTTAATATTGTTTGTTATAATATTATACTGCACTGAGCAAATGCTTTATTGTTACCTTTTTGTTTTGCAATGTTTTTATTATTTTTTTTTACATTTTGGTAAGTATGGTGGATTTTGGTAATATTGAAGAGCTGCAGTATGAAGTGCACATTTCATCATGGTTTCAAAGCAGGGCTGTGTTTTTATTGGAGCTGTAGTGAGTCATTGACATTGTGGAGAGATGCAAAATAGGTGGTTGAGTGGATTAAAAATAACAGTTGAACTTGAGGTTATAGCAGTATACCATTTTTTTCTTTTATGTGTATTCATTTATACATGAATTACATTTGTAAAGAATTAATTATTGATGATGTAAATATGGATGGATACTAAATTAAGCAAGTGTAAATTACTTGGATTGTCTACCTGCAATCATTTAATTCATCATTTAAAATAAATATTTTTTTGAGCTTCATCAAACTTGCTTTAATTTGGATTTCTTAATAATATATTTCTTAATAATATATACAAATACATATAGAGCAAGTGAGTCAGATGTAAATTAAACATATATTTACATTCTACAATCTACATTGAAGCGTCACTAGCACGTTTTTTGACATTTTCACATGTTAGTGAGCTCGGATTAAGAAAGTAAAGATGTTTTAGTAAGTATTGTGCTTCATAATCTTCCATAATTGAGCACATGAGCAAGAAAACCACCTGCAGAACCTGATCACCTGATTATTCCAATCTTACTGTGTGTGTCAGGAGGCATCTATTATGTAAAATCTGACATATTACAGATGCACCTTTTTACTGTTGATATGGTTTACTGGAGATCTTTCACTGTTTTGTATGTCTTCACAATCAATAAATTATACCTCTCTGTAATGCTGCCCGATTTTTCAGGATCTGCTTCTTCACAGATGTGTTTATACTAACTTGTAATAAACTTTTCAACTTGTGCATAATTTCCCATAATTTCACTATGATATAGGCTCTGTCTGATCTGTAAGATTTCCCTGCCTTGATTTTATACAAAAGATGGTTAATACACACAAATTTAAGCGATACACAATTAGAATTTTTTTATAAAGGAAAAATAAATATTAGACACATAATACTGTATGTGCTATAAATATTTTAACAAGCATCATTAATATATTATATTAATATAATATTAATATAAGACGTTAACAAGACAATCATGAGTGCTACAAGTTATATACAACTGATCTTAAGAGTTTTAAACTTTAAAATGTGGGAAATGTTTGTATGTTTATTATATTACATATATATTATATTTCTTCAGTTGATGGTAAAAATCAACCCTTTAAAATATTAATAAAGCTTTAGGTGTCATTTGAGCACAAAACAAGTTATATACAACTGATCTTAAGAGTTTTAAACTTTAAAATGTGGGAAATGTTTGTATGTTTATTATATTACATATATATTATATTTCTTCAGTTGATGGTAAAAATCAACCCTTTAAAATATTAATAAAGCTTTAGGTGTCATTTGAGCACAAAGCATAGCAATTTTGTTTGTATTTGTCTAAAATGTTTAAATGCACGTAGACACAGACCTTTTTTATTTAAATAATATCCATTGTTCACCTTCAAAAATATAGGGAAATTATACAAAAGTTCTACAGTTCTTTTGTATACTATAAATTATACAGTAGTCATCATATTCTCATAGTTTGGTATAGATATGGATTTTTTTTTTAATTTCTAAACCGAGCAGCGAATCTTTAAAAACACCAAAAAAATATTCTTGTTACTTAAAAGCAGTGTTTTTTTTTTTTTTTTTTTTTTAAAGTGGTCTCATTTGGACATTTAGAAAAGGCAACATGAACTATTATTGTAAATTATTCCAAAAATATATTTTCATGTTTATTTACTAAAATGGTCATTAACAATTCACCTCCTTATTTTTCCAGGAGTGAAACATCTGGCTCATAAATAAATAAATAAATAAATATTGGGAACAAACTAGATAAGCAAAAACTTTCTCATTGTACTTTATTGTTTAATAAACTTTAATTCTTCTGTGAAGAAGCAGATGATATGCTAATAAACCCTCTGTCCTGATATAACAGTGTTCCAAATTCGATCATCTGCTCAGTAAACTAAACACAAGGAAATCTTTTGCTGACTTTGACTCTGAATGCCAACAGTTGGTCATTTATATGCATTTGAATTGAACAGTATTATAAAAGTGTAACTTTGTTAGGGATAAGTATAAGTTAATGCAGAAAAGTTTGTTCTGTAACTCTGTAAAGTTTTTATTTTGGTTACTAAATGTATTCTTAAACTTAGTATTCTTATTTCTGCTTTGCAGTATTCCAGTATAATTCAACATGAGGTTTAGAAAATAACATGATATTGTTTGCCTCAATATTGGATTGAAATAATCCTAACTAATATACAAATAACTATACAATATTCCATTATTTTACTGAACATTTTCCTCAACATTAAACATTTTGTTTAATTATACTTTCAATATGAATGAAATTGGGCACATTGCTGCTTTTCGAACAAGCTGGCATTCAGACTCGCTGTCCACTAAATAGTCTCTTCTTATATCTCTATTATGAATATTCATTGTGCTGTTGAGGCCATGATGGAAATGTGCACTCTGCCGTCTCTCAGACAAGGATGTGTTCAGATTTGTGTTTGTAATTGCTGTATATTTTAGTAGTGCTAGTAGGGTTGCTGCAGGTTAAGGCAGAACTGAAGATTGTTGTAAGTATATTTTCTTGTGACAGGTTTAGAACTTTATAAGCACCCAAAGTCAGGTACTGCTTCAGGTGTAGAAGAAATGTACAGCACCAGGTAGGAACTGGAGGAAAGAAGGGCTCTTTGTGATACTTTATTATCAATGGCAAGCATAAGCAAAATCCTGTACGCAAACCTAAATGTGAGACAAAATATCAAAGCAAAATATGAAAATACTAAATTTCTTTACTTAAACTTATAACATGCTTGTTCTTAAATACACTTTAGTTTCGTTTTCTTTTCTTTAAAAAACTGTACCTTGAATATGGTAAATTACATTTCAATATTTGTATGCAAACCTTCCTAAAATGCTTACTGGAAAAAAAATATAATGTTTTATATGAGTAATAACAACAACAATAATAATAGTAATAATAATAATAATAATAATAAAAGGAATATTAAAGATATAAATTATATTATGTTTCTTAGTTAGTACTGAATTGTGATAGACATTTGAATTCTAAATGTAATATATATATATATATAAAAACAAGTTCCAGCTGTGTCTGGTCAGGATGCCACGCCCCCTTGTCCTCCACACTGGCTTGCAACACTTCCGCGCCGTCCTCCTGCACTCTTCTGCGTTTGAGTTCGGAGCACTTGCCGTTCCCAGTAGACGAGACAGAGGCCATCATCACATTGGTTACGTGTTCCAGTTGTGATGTGGATGTAATGTAAATGGAGGACACACACATTACATTCACATCACAACTGAAAACCTTGTCCCTCTACATAGACAATCATAGAATTTTTATTATAAATAAATATATCTCGCTGTACAGGGATGCTGAAAGCCACCGCCTGTTTTTCCCTACATTCCATTCGGAGTCAGACGAATTTCACACTCTGGAAAAAGCACCTGTCATTCAACAAGTAAACTTGTTTACTCACACACTTGCTATTTGGTATTTACAGAATGCTTTTTTTTCTTTTTGTTATGACTTGTCAGTCCATCTTTCTACTCCTTCTTGCTCCTCTTGTTCTTGAAGATTGTCATCCTTGGATCTACTGCTTTTCCCATATAGTTTTATAGAATCACTTCCTGATCATTGAGAATTCGAACCTCAGAGATTTTGCAGTTCCAGATTAAATATCCAGTTGTGTGAACTGATAATAACACATATTCAAACTATACAATTGATTCTCTGTGAAATAACATCCATCCATCCAGAAATGAGCAAAGTTTAAAATGTAGCAAATTAATTTTTTAGCACAAAAAAATAGGAGAAGCATGTTACTCATGTAATTCAAAATAAATGCGTTACTATATGCTATTGTCTAATTTACAAATTGATTGCAGTGTACCGCAAGAGTGAACAATCTTTGTAAATATAAACAAAAATGTGTCAAAATGTTTTTTTTATTTCCCTTTTTTAAAGAGCCCTTTTTCCTCCATGTAATACAGTTTAGAAATGTTTTATTACCGAAAGCATAAAGGGGTTAAAGAGCAAACTGTACATCTGCCTTAACGCTAATTTATCCTGTCTTCTTTAATATTCATTTATTTATTTTCTTTAGATTTTTACCCCCCCATAATTTCTCTTTTGTTTAAAAAAAAGGAGCAATAATGTCATTCTCAGAGTTCATTTTCATGATTCAATGATTTTAAAATCTGATAAGATAAAACGTGTTGTTTTTTTAATCTTGTCACTTTTATCCTTAGGAAAGTAACACAGTGACAAGGCAAACCCTGCAGATTGAACTAAGTTCATATTGTTAACTGTTGCAATTTAACCAAAAAAAAAAAAGTTTAGAGAAAATCTACACGTCTTAATGTTTTTCCAGCCATTGAATTCGAATTGACTTGACTTTTTCAAGTAATCCTAGAAAAGGGGGAGAGCATTCCAAATAGACACTGCTGACTCACTCCGAGTTCCCTCAACGAAACTGCACTGTTGTGGCATTAGGAGTGTTCTCACTATCGCTCCCTTCAGTATCTACACTCTGGCAAACTGTTGAGGTATTTCTTGCGGTGATTGGTTTTACTGATAGGAAGTTTGTTGCACATAGAGTTTGTAAAAATATTCGAAAGAAACGTTTTTTTTGTTGTTGTTTTTTAAATGCAGATTGTAGTCTGTTTCTTAGTCCTGCATGCTTTGCTAAATTAATGCCCTTAAATAAATTTTTTTTTTAATCTTCCTTTGTTTTTGTTTCTTGATTTTTTTCTGTAATCTAACCATAGGCCGTTTTTGATGTGTAGAACAGGTCTAATCACTTGATTTAAAAAAACTAGCATGGTTTATAGATAGGGTGGAAGCTGCGGTAGGGGCTAAGATGATAACGGCAGGGAGTTTCTCTGAATAAGGAAGCCGACATATTTTTGAAAAGAAGAAGGAAAAAAAAAACAATAAACAAATGCGTCCATCATCCTACTTCGATTCCAATTCGATAAATTGAGTTTAGTAAACATAAATACAGCCTAGTGGGTTTCATAATTCGGAAATCTAAACCGTAATTCTCTATTTTTGTGGTAACATTGATTTGCATAATAAACAAATAGAAAAAAATGTAATCCTTCACACAAATTTAAAACAGGAAATCTCCTAGAAATAAGAATAAAAGTAGGCAAGTAGGGGCTAGCTAAAAGGAAAATAGATATAATTACTAAACAATGAACAAAATTTTTAAAAGATAGTGAAAAAACTTAACATGAATTTATTACATTAATAAGACATAATTTAACATTTTATATATATATATATATATATATATATATATATATATATATATATATATTCTATAGATAGATAGATAGATAGATAGATAAATTTTATAGAAACTAAAAATATAGATTATTCAAAAGGTTCAGTTTTTGGTAGATATTTTAAATATAACTATTTCATATATATATATTATATATATATAGATATATATATAATAATATAATATATATATATATTATATATATATATATATATAGAAGCTATATATATATCTATATTTGTCCTTAAGTCAAATTAATAGATTTAACACTTACAAGATTTATTTAATTAATTTCAGCAGTAAATATACAATAAAAAGAAACTTGTACCTGTTAATCAAATGAATTGGGTATCGCTTTGTGAAAAACTTGAATATATAAATATATTGGGTATCGCTTTTGTACTAATTACCCATAATGCTCAGCTTTATATTCATTACGTCAAAGGGCATTATTGTATATTCATTATGTGTGAATTCATTACACTGGAAATAGTTTTCAATTATAGTCAAATAATCTACATAAACTTTTACATAAACACATTTCCTAATATTTGTTGTTGCAGAAGTAAGATTATATAAAAACCTGTATTATGCTACCAACAAATTAATACAACAAAAAGTTCAAGATGGATGAAAGCTGAGAAAAATGTGATCAATAGATCAGTATGCATAAATGTTTTGTAAATGCATGTGCATGAGCAAGACGAGGTTTTGGTTTAAATGTTTCTGCTGTATAAATATATGGAATAAATGTAAATAGGGATTTCTTTATGTATTCGGATCATCTCTCAATAAATGGCTTGCAGGAAATCACCGTGATATGATAAACAAACATTCAGATTTTAGAATTCTATTTGTGATTTCAGTTGGCCAGTCCATATTTGCATAATAAATTTAAATTCCATAAAAATTCTATGTGAAATTTTCTAATTGAATTATTTCACATCATTATTAATAATATTATTCATCTTCTAATATAAACATAAACACAATATTGTGTTTTTTTAATGATGGTTTTTTAGGATTATATCTTGCATTATCGGCAATTTATATAGATTTTAAAATGATACATAGTGATCAGTTTATATATTATTTTGACATTTCTTAGATAAAAAATGTATAGTAAAAATATTTTAATAGGGATAATAACAGCTATAAAAAAATAAATAAGTTCAAAGTAATTTTATTTTGATACAATTTAATTTGCCACTTACTAATGTAAAACAAAAAAAAATAATAATTTAATTCTAATTCTAATGAAATGTTGTTCAACGAAAGATTTATGATTTCAACACAAATTGTTATTTACCTCAGGTTTGTTAAATAACATTTTGCATTCTTCTCCCACTCATGACTCAAATACAAAATGTATTTTAACAAATCAGAGGTAAATAATAACAATTTGTTTTGAAATCATAAATCTTTTTTGCTCAAAAAGTATTTGACTTTTGGTGTAAACATTTAATTTGTTAAAACACATAATAAAAACAATAATAGAATAAATGCTTATTGAGTTTACAGTCGAGTGGTTGGAGTTGGTCTCGTCTTGCACAGCACATGTAGAATTTGGATGAAGACACGATAGAATTATAATTAAAAAGATCCAAAAGTTTTTGGATTCTATTTGTAAAAATATTTTCCTCAGATTTCTCACATCTATGAATTTGCCTCTACATTGAAACCCAACTCATGACAAGACATGACCTTTCAACATTCAATTACACAACTTTGTGGACGCATTCGTTTTTGTTTTTTTATTGCTTGTTTTTGTTTGTTTTTTTGTTTTGTTTCTCACCAGATGTGTTAGGACTCGAGTGGGGAAGGTCTAATCAAGTGAACAATGTTTAAGTTTTTTTGTCTTTTTAATTCCATTCCAAATGTTTTGTGTAAGACGTTTGATTCGTCTGTGATTACGCGTGTGAGTGTGTGTGTGTGTGTGTGTGTGTTTGTGTGTATGTGAGCATGGTGATGGGAATGAGTGATGAGATTTTACAAAGATTTCAAAGAAATGTGAACGAGGGTAAAATGAATGGATAAACAAATTCATGAATGAGCAAACGTTCCATTTTTTTTCCCCAAATCCCAAATTTTTAGCATGTATGGAACTTTCGCTGAGTGGTTGCGCTTTACAGACACACTTAACTATCTTTATGTGAAATTTTGTTCCTTGGTTGCAGAGATCATGGACGTAGGTGTTACAACAATTAAACTTTTTACGTAGTATCACAACATTTTACCAGAGAGACACACATGAGACAACTCATCTCACCTGAGAGACACATGAGACACCTCTCTCATGTCGTATGTCTCGAGATCAGGTGTCTCATGACACACACTCGACAACTTAAATTTTTCCAGACATACCTGAGAAAACTCAAACATCATGATAGTTACAAGTGAGACAACTTATTATCTTCCCTTAGAGACACAATCGAGACAACTCGTCTCACCTGAGAGACACACCTGACAACTCAAATATCTTGATCTTGATCAGGTGTCTCTTGAGACACACTCGACAACTTCAATTTTTCCAGACATACCTGAGACGACTCAGCTTTCATCTGAGAGACCCCTTAGAGGGTCTCCCCTTAGAGACCCTCTATTATCTCCCCTTAGATTATCTATCATTATCTCCCCTTAGAGACCCTCTATTATCTCCCCTTAGATTATCTATCATTATCTCCCCTTAGAGACCCTCTATTATCTCCCCTTAGATTATCTATCATTATCTCCCCTTAGAGACCCTCTATTATCTCCCCTTAGATTATCTATCATTATCTCCCCTTAGAGACCCTCTATTATCTCCCCTTAGATTATCTATCATTATCTCCCCTTAGAGACACATTCGAGACAACTCATCTCACCTGAGAGACACACCTGACAACTAAAATATCTTGATCTTGATCAGGTGTCAGGTGTGTGTGTATATGTGTATATATATATATATATATATATATATATATATATATATATATATATATATATATATATATATATAGTTATTAAGATAATTTTTACAAATATTTTTTATCAATATTATAATCTCATCTATTTTTCTATTTGACTATAAACACTATTATTTAAACTACAGATGCGATAGACATAAAAGAATCTGGAGATTTGAGATCCAAAGACACGAATATAATCAAAAGTCATGAATGATTCAGTTCAACTTAGAATTTGTTTAAAATAGAAATAAATGATGAAAGATTAAACGTCTGTGATGCGTAACTGGAAGCGTTCCCTTTTATGGCTCTGATTTGGACATGGCCGGATTAGTATGACTCGGGAGTCACTGAATGTTGGGGGTAAAAGTGCAAAACATGGACAGTTTGTTCATCCATGTGTTTTAACTTGTTCTATGACTGCAACAGAAATAAAAAAAAAAGATTTCATTTACAAGCCTGTACCATGTACATTCTCCTGCCCATGTTCCAGACACATATTATAATCCATATTGATAATGACTCAGCTTTTGGAGCGCTGACATTTGCACTCTTACTTCCCCAAGTACTTTTTATATCTCCATTGATATTCATTCAATCATCTTCAACCGCTATATCCGATCTTCCCTCGGGTCACGGGGAGTCTGTGTCTATCTCAGGCGTCTATGGGCATTAAGGCAGGATACACCCTGGAAGGAATGCCAACCCATCGCAGGACACACACACTCACATTCACACACACATTCATACACTTGGGACAATTTTCTAAGGTGCCAATCAACCTACCGTGCATGTTTTTGGACCTGGAGGAAACTGAAGAACCCGGAGAAAAACCCCCTGAGGCACAGGGACAACATGCAAACTCCACACACACATGGCCGAGACGGGAATCGAACTCAAACCCTGGCGGTGTGAGGCGACCGTGCCCCTTCCATAGATATTCATATGCTTTTAATTATTACATGAGCTGTGGAGACTTCATCCAATATATGGCTTGCAATTTCCTTATCAAATTGGAAATTTCCTTGGCTTCTATTAAAAGCATCTATGCTGTAATAACAAGTTCAGAATCTCTGAATACACAAAATACATAAGGCACAATGCTGGATTTTGAAGAAACATAAAAGGCCAAAACTAATTGGACCCTTGACTTTCCCACCTATACGTGATGCAGTTCATTTGAACTTCTAAACTGTTCCAGCCAATGACAACGTTCCAGTACACGATGAAGCCCCATGAAGATCTTCTTTCCATGTGATGGAGGTGGGGTGAATGTGAATGCTGACTGTACCCACGGCCTCCTCACCACATCTCACCTGACTTTATTAACCACCGGAACATCTTTCTAGAAGAGTGGAGGTTGTTAAAAGACCAGATTGGAACAAATTAGGAATGAGAGATTCAAAAGTGTAGGGCATTGTTTATTAATAAATTGCGACACATGGCTAGTAACGAAGGATAAATCTTATATTGGTCAGATGGAAGATACTTCATGAAGACTTGAATGCTGGAACTCCATTCCTGCCCTCAGATGTACTTCAGCTTCATATATGAAGCATTTCTGACTGCGCCTTGGATCGAAACTCGTCACACCATCTCACTGTGCCCTTTATACATCTCGGAGTTCATGTTTGGATACTACAGAAGATTTTCAATGTGTATAGCTCAGTACTCCACTGATAAAATGCCGGTCTTCTTGTTCATGATGTGCCTTTAATGCTACACAACACACAACACATTTTCAAACTTGGACCCATTCTTGTCTTTTCCCAGTTTCCACTTCCTCATGGTTTCAGGCTTGGGTCTGAAAATTTCTGTTGCAGTTCTTTTTTTGTTCAGTTTTTTTTTTGTTCAAACCAACAAAAGACAGATAGGATGTGTGTGTATTAATGTGTATGTGTGTGTGTGTGTGTGTGTTTCTTAGATTGTACAGTAGATCAGCACTAACACGAGAATTTTATCATTGCGCAGCTTGAGGAACGCTAGCGGACTGACCGGAGCTGACCTAGCCCATGCCCAGGGCTTTCCAGAGTGCGCTCAACTGCTGTCCAATGCCCAAAATCATCATCATCAGCAGCAGCAGCAGCAGTGTGGCCGTTTCCTCGCCAACTCCACCTGTAACTCTGTGGAGCAGAGGCGTGGCTTCCTTAACGGCACACCCAGTAGAAAGCGCTCGCTCGACTGCATCCAGTCCAGTCAGCTTAAAAAGGCCAGAACCAGCGGTAAGTCTGAGGGAGACCATGTTTTTCACTTTATTTGTTGGACACCCTCATCCACAGCCATCTTATTTACCTATGAGGGTTAAATTGAGGCTTAATGGCCACATCTATTATTGTTGTTCTTTATTATCTTGGTTGCATTTGCCAGTTTTTACACTCATTTATAAACCTTGCTGTTTACTCTTCTTGTTTGCCTTTGTTGTTTACCCCTTGCTCCTTCCCCTTATTTTTTAACCCCTGCTCTTTACCCTTGTTGTTTACCCTTGCTTTTTACCCTTTTTTATTCTTGCTGTTTACTCTGGTTATTTATCTTTGGTGTTTCCCTTTATTACTCTGGTTGTTTATCCTTGTTTACCCTTATTACTTACCCTGTTTGATTATTCTGGTTGTTTACCCTTATTACTTACCATTATTACTTACCTGGGTTATTTACTCTTTTTGTTTATCTTTGTTGTTTACCCTTATTACTTACTTCACTGGTTGTTTTCAATGTTTGATTACTTGGGTTCTTTACCCTTCACCTATTATTTACCCTGTTTGTTTACTCTTACTGTTCACCTGCCGTGTTTGGCCGCAGATCTGGACCTTCAGATGCAGCTGATGAACGAGATGATTGGCCGTGGTGCGGAGAACCCGATGGACACGGGGCATGCCGAGCTCGGACCGGCGCAGAACAGCACCACAGGTGGGAAGGGATCCATAAGCGGCCAGTTCGACCCCGTCGGTTTTGCGGAGCAAGACGAGGGGTTGCAGATGGAGGACTCCTCCACCACGGCTCCTAAAGAAATGGAGATTTTCACCGTGGCTGCGATGCAGATACCCTGCCGCTGCACTAACTCCTATGCATACCTGTAGTGGACTCGGCTGTGTGTGTGTGTGTGTGTGTGTGTGTGTGTGTGTGTGTGTGTGTGTGTGTGTGTGTGTGTGTAACATTTCTGATAAAAGGAAAAATTTTATTTTTATTTCCTTTGTTCAAACGTCAGTCCCACACACCTCACCTGTCGCTTTTAGTTCGGTTTTGTGGGCGTGGCTGCTCGTGAAAATGTGCGTTTTTATCAGAAAATCTCATCTTTAATAAAACAAATGAACGTAAGGGTTTAAATCGTTCTTGCTTTTAGGTTTCATCAATGCCTATAACTCTCACGTCATTAATTGCAAATGATACGTGTACGTATTCTGGTCGCAGCTTTCATCTGTTTATATTAACAGTGATGTTTAATTCCACCTTTTCTTCTATATGACTTTTTTGGCTTTTTTTTTTATACATATGTGTGTGACCCTGTCGGGGAAATGTACGTTTTTATAGCTTTGACTGTCATCTAATGCATATACTGTATATGTGTGTGTGTGTGTGTGTGTGTGTGTGTGTGTGTGTGTGTGTGTATATATATATATATATATATATATATATATATATATATATATATATATATATATATATATATATATATATATATATATATATACATACATATACACACACCCTACATATGATTCCAGATTGTACTATATCTGCAATAATACGAGACAAATTGTACATGAGCATGAAGTTTAAATGTTAGATAAATTCAAAGTGGAAGAGAAAGCACTGGCGTGTGTGTGTGTGTGTGTGTGTGTGTGTGTGTGTGTGTGTGTGTGTGTGTGTTATATTTAATGCACTGATTTCTCATTAAAATGTCTCAGCCGCAAAAGGGACACTTCATACCTGTGTGGGGTTTTTACAGTCGCCTTTGAATTATTTAACATCAAGTTTCCAGCCTTTTCTGTCATTCTTTTTTTATTCTTTGCTCACTTTCTTTCTCTGCCCCCTTGTTTTCCTTCTTTCCTACCTTATTTTTCAGCCCTGCCCTTTCTTTCTTTCTTTCATAAAGTTTTCTTATTACACTATTTCAGCCAGTCTTTCTTTTATACTTTTTTTACCCCGTCTCTTTCTTTCTTTCATTCCTTTTTCTGCCCCCTCTTGTCTCTTTTTCTTTCTTGTTTCTTACTTTGCTGTACATCTTTTCGTTATTTGTTTTCTTCTTTCTTTCTTGTTGATTTTCTTTTGCCTATTCATTTTTGTCTCTTTCTTTTTTATTGACATTTTTGTCCATTCAAATTTGTCTCTTTTTTCCTTTATGTATTTATTTTTATTTTCTGTACACCACTTCCTTCCTTCCTTCCTTCTTTTCTTTCTGATTTTTTAAACTAATCCCAGTCTTGAGCTTCTTTCTTCAATATGACTCGGATGATAGTTTTGGTATTTAAACAGGACTTGGAGATTCGCCGTTTTTTAATGCTGAAGAAACAAAACAACAAAACCCCCAATCGCATAAATAGATTAAGGAATGAGAGAACGCACAGAGTGAAGGAACTTGTGTATAAAGAAAAGAAAAATGAAATATTTGTTCAAACCGTTGCCAGGGAACTCTGGTGCGAGCGCGGAGACAGGTGTAAGAGTCACTGGGCTCGGAGACATGGAGGACGAGGGCATGCAGCACGTGAAGGCAGTGACGAGGAGCAGTGCGACCACACCTTCTTCCACACTGTGCACCTCTTCAATGGGTCATAGACGAGGGAGAGAAAGAGAGAGAGAGAGAGAGAGAGAGTTAGGGAAGCATCGATGCCATCGTCCCTGAGGCCATTTCCCATCACATTGAGACATGCTGCTGCTCCTCACGTGGTACTTGTAATGTAACCTGCGTGTGTCCTGCAGCACTTCACTATTAATCACCTTCTTTCTGTCCTCTGTTTTTATTGTTTAAACCGAGTATTCTGTTTTCCATTTCACTCTCAAATCACAGAGTTCAAATAAACACGTTTCTCTTTTATAATTACACTCTTTTCATTATTTCCTACCTGCTTCCTTTCTTTCTTTTTTCTGTTTCCTATTTGCTTTCTTTTATCCTTTGCTATTCCTAGCACTTTCTTTCTGCTCCGTCTTTCCTTTTCTTTCACTTTTTCTGCTTCCAATTTCTTGCTTGCCTTTTATTTTTCTATTTCTGCCCATCTTTCTTTCTTTTGCCTCTCATTTTTCTTGCTTTTTTTCTGACTCCTCTCTTTTAAAAAAAAAGTCGTTTTTTGTGCTTAATTTTCTTTCATTCATTCTTTTTTCTGTCTGCCCATCTCTCGTCATTTCTCTTTCTCTACCTCCTGTTATTTCTTTCTTGAAAACTTTATTTCCCATTCATGTTTTTTCTGTATTTCTGTTTTCTCTAACTTTTTGTTCCTATTTTCCCCCAAATCTCTCTCTCTCCTCCCCTTTCTCTCTCTCTCTCCCTCCTCTCCGATCTTTCTCTCTCTCTCTCTCTCCCTCCTCCGCACTCCTCCCTCCCCTTTCTCTCTCTCTCCTCTCCCTCTCTCTCTCTCTCCCCTCCACTTTCTCTCTCTCTCTCTCTCCTCTCTCTCCTCCCCTCCCCTTTCTCTCTCTCTCCCCCTCTCCCTCTCTCTCCCTCTCTCTCCCCCCCTCCCCCTTTCTCCTCCTCCCCCCTCCTCTCTCTCTCTCTCTCTCCTCCCCCCCTCCCCTCCTCCCTCTCTCGCCCCTCCGTCTCCTCTCCCCCTCCCGGCTCTCCCTCTCCCCTCCCCCCTCCCCTTTCTCCTCTCCTCCCCCCCCCTTTCTCTCCTCTCTCTCTCCCTCCCTCTCCCCTCTCTCTCTCTCCCCTCCCCCCTCTCTCTCCCTCTCTCTCCCCCTCTCTCTCTCCCTTCTCTCTCTCCCTCTCTCTCTCTCCTCCCCTTTCTCTCCCTCTCTCCCCCCCTCCGCCCCTCTCTCCGTCTCTGTCCCCCCTCCCCTTTCTTTTCTCTCTCTCTCCTCTGCCTCTCCTCTCTCCCCCCTCCCCTTTCCCTCCCTCGCTCGCTCCCCTCCCGGTCCTCCCCCTCCCCTCTTCGCTCTCTCTCTCTCTCCCCTCCTCTTTCTCTCTCTCTCCCTCCCTCCCCTTTCTCTCTCCTCCCCCCCCCCCTTTTCTCTCTCTCTCTCTCTCTCCCTCCCTCTCCTCATTACTTCATCAAAGTTGGGAACAGAAACTGATCCCCTCGGTCTTTTTCCTCCAGAGCACTTCCGCATTACCAAAAAAAAGAACCCGTGAAAAACTAGCACACGTCACTCCTGCGTCTCCCATGCAGACTGAACCAAGCTGAAGCGCGGGGGGTATGAACGGAAATGATAAACGGCATTGTCTCACTCGTTTCTGTTTATAAGTCCCATATAGAAACATGTACCATATTAAAATATCATGTAAAATCCACAATCTCTTATTAAATAAACGCGGTATTTATTAATTCGAATAATCTCCACATTCAGGTCCTTTTACGAACATGGTTTATTCCGAGCTCTGACGTCACTCAGACGCGCTCGTCGGTGTGTGTGTAGCCGCTGTCGATTTTTCATACTCTCGCTTACAGACTTTAGACTTTATAGATATAATTAAATATTCGTATATATATATATTCCGTAATCATCCTTAATCATGTCTACTCCTGCCAGACGGCGACTCATGAGGGATTTCAAACGGTAAGATTTATGAATAATTCTAGGAAACTTAACCGGGGGAGGGATCCGGGATCTATTTCAGTACGCCACCACCCGTATTCGGGAAAAATCCCGCCTCCGTTGTAGTGGATTGGTTGGACCGGAGAGCGCAGCACCAATCCGGAGCCCGTCTTTGAAGTGCTAGCTAATCCTGACGCAGGAGGCGGGGCTTACCGGAAAAGAGTTGGGAAGTGGAGTGTGAATAGAGCGCGATTTAGATACATAAATAGTAATATATAGTGATTGTAACGTTTTATATAATGTTCAAAGAGTAACGAGATAGACGTGTCTAGAAAGGGTGCACTAGATAGTCGTGTACCGTAGTGTATTAATCCTGGACACGATTTTCCTGCGAATTAAACACTTTAACAGACAATGATCCACTTTTAAACAACCCGAATGATAACGTGTTTCTTGGGAGTGAATTGAGTGGAACGTAGTTAAGTGTGTGTGTGTGTGTGTGTGTGTGTGTGTGTGTGTGTGTGTGTGTGTGTGTGGGGTGGTTCAGGCTCCAGGAGGATCCTCCAGCCGGTGTCAGTGGAGCTCCATCCGAGAACAACATCATGGTGTGGAACGCCGTCATATTCGGGTACGAGACACGAGAACAAAGAAGGAAATCACGACGTTGAGCTTCTGTGTTTGTGGTGGTGATGCTGGTAATTTTGAATATGGTACCGGTGGATGGTGATAATGACGATGAAGGTGGTACTAGTGATGATGGAGCAGGTGATGGTGGTGGTGGTGGTGATGTTGGAGCTGGTGATAGTGAGTGCGCTATTTTCTGAAATTATTTTTATTATATCCGGTACTATATATATATATATATATATATCCTCTACGAGTGTGTGCCTCCACTTTTGTGGTAACAGTTTGGAGAAGACTTACATGTGGCCGGAGAGGACTGGTGTCCCAATACTTTTGACCCACGGTGTTTGGTAATTCCTGGATAAGTGTTTTAAATGTGTCACGATGCCAATACTAAATTGATACTATGACAAAAAAAATCAATAATAAACGAAATTATGTAATGGAATTTGTTTTTATTTATTAATAAATCTACAATGTTTGCTGTAATCCCCCCCTATAGTCCAACACCCGAAACTACAGCAGTCTTTTTTTTTAAGTACTAATAAAATGACGGATTGTATTGTTTTTAAAAGTATTAGATTGTGATACCTTTTTAGTACGATCGCGGCTCTCGATATATCGTGCAACACCAATATGGTTAAGGCGGTCGAAAGGTCATGGTCAATTCCTAGCATTGCTGTTCACTTAACTGCTGATCAAGTTGTAGCGGATCACGTTGTTGCCCGAAATAATTCATTTCAAATACTTGATCGATGTTTTATTTATTTATTTTAAAATGTAGTTTTTACAATTTCTAATTTACTATTTTGATTTTTCTCCTCGCCACCCCAGCCCTGAGGGAACCCCTTTTGAAGACGGTGAGTGTTTTACATCCTGACCTGTAGAAAAAATGTCGAGTTAATAAATGAAGGAAAATGAAAAGTGTGTGTGTGTGTGTGTGTGTGTGTAGGGACGTTCAAGCTGACAGTGGAATTTACAGAAGAATATCCCAACAAACCTCCGACCGTGAGATTCGTCTCCAAGATGTTTCACCCAAACGGTGAGTTACACCTCCGTCTCTGTCTGAAATTAATGCAGCATTTCTATTTCTGTTAGAGCATATACTCAAACACGCATTTTATATATATATATATATATATATATATATATATATATATATATATATATATATATATATATATATATATATATACATATATACATATATATATATAGGGGGGGGCACGGTGGCTTAGTGGTTAACACGTTCGCCTCACACCGCCAGGGTCCGGGTTCGATTCCCGTCTCGGGCCATGTGTGTGTGGAGTTTGCATGTTCTCCCCGTGCCTCAGGGGGTTTTTCTCTCCGGGTTCTCCGGCTTTCCTCACGGTCCAAAAACATGCACGGTAGGTTGATTGGCACCTTGGAAAAATTGTCCCTAGTGTATGAATGTGTGTGTGCTTTTTGATGGGTTGGCATTCCATCCAGGGTGTATCCTGCCTTTATGCCCATAGACGCCCGAGATAGGCACAGGCTCCCCCGTGACCCGAGGGAAGATCGGATATAGAAGCGGTAGAAGACGAATGAATGAATATATATGTGTGTGTGTGTGTGTGTTTGTGTGTGATGTCAGTGTACGCAGATGGAAGTATCTGCCTGGATATCCTTCAGAACCGCTGGAGTCCGACTTACGACGTGTCCTCCATCCTGACCTCCATTCAGGTGTGTGCGCCGCCCGCTCACATTGCGCGTACCTCGTGTAAAGCACGAGCAGTCTTAAGTGACCATTCGTCTTCCTCCACAGTCTCTCCTCGACGAGCCGAACCCCAACAGTCCGGCCAACAGCCAGGCGGCTCAGCTGTACCAGGAGAACAAGCGCGAGTATGAGAAGAGAGTCTCGGCCATCGTAGAGCAGAGCTGGAGAGACAGTTGACCCCTCCCACACACACAAACCCATATTCTCTCTCCATCTCTCTCTCTCTCTCTCTGAGACTCTCACCTCTCTTTTTAACGAAGCAAAAAGAAATCCGTACTCCTCCTGGGATCGTTTTTAAGTTTTTTTATGCACTTTACGTACAGCAGAGGATGGTGAGTTTTGTGTTTCTTGTGCACGATGGAAAAAAAAAAAAAAACCCTGCACATCTCCCACACCTCATTCCTGTTATGGAGTTTAAATGTCAGTATTTCAGGATATGAGATATTATATATATATATATATATATATATATATATATATATATATATATATATACACACACACTTTTTTATTGGTAATGATGTGTGTGTGTGTGTGTGTGTGTGTGTGTAAGTGAGATGTGAGTCCAGCAAGCTTGTATATAAGACATGATGGATTATATATGTACAGTTTTTGCACTGAATGTCAGTCGTTTTTTCCCCCTACACTTGTAAATAATGGAAATTCCAGAAAAATTAATAAAAAGCATTTTGGTTCGTTATTATTACTTTACTCCTATAACACACTTGTAATATTGTCAACTATAATCGAATAGAACGTAATAAATAATTTCTGTATATTTTTTTGGCTCACGGACTGCTATAAAGTCGGGCAGTATTTTCACGGACCGGTCTTTGATGTGTGGCGGATAAATGTGAAAAAATAAAATGATAGGAGCGATGTAAAAATGATTTTCTTTTTAACGCAGAATGCTCGGTGGTCTTTGAAGGTGGTCTTCTTTCTCTACCACTCTCACTGTTCCCTCCTTCATCCACCACTGATCCCTTCTTTTTCTACCACTCTCACTGTTCCCTCCTTCATCCACCACTGATCCCTTCTTTTTCTACGACTATTCTAATGATCCCTGCTTCCTCTGATCACTCCTTCATCTACCATTGTGCCATCGTTACCCTCCTTCATCCACCACTGACCCCTTCTTTCTCTACTACTATTCTACTAATCCCTTCTTTCTCTACCACTTTTCAATGATCCCGCCGCCTTCCTCTACTGTTGTTCTTCAGATTACTCCATCTACCATTGTTCTACTGTTCCCCTCCTTCATCTACCACTGTTCCATTCTTTCTCCAACACTTTTTTACTGATCCCTCCTTCCTCTACTGCAGTTCCACTGTTCCACTCCTTCATCCACCACTGTTCCATTCTTTCTCTACCACTTTTTCACTGATCCCTCCTTCCTCTACTGCAGTTCCACTGTTCCCCACCTTCTTCCACCACTGAGCCGTTCTTTCTCTACCACTCTTCCACTGATCCCTCCATCCTTTATCACTGCTCTGCCTTTGTTCAGGGTACAAGGAAGAAATGACTCCCACTTATGAACAGCAATCAACCGTTTCACTCGTGACTCTTCTCTATTCTTGCAAAGAGAACAAACTTCCTCTTGGGGTTAAAAAAACAAAATCACAGGAAGTCTTTGAATAACATCTAAAAATCTTCCAGCACTTCTCTTTTTAATCAAAAAACAAAACATATTCTCTCCCACAGAGGTGTTGACTGATGTGTCGTCTTAGTGTGGGTCCACTATTAGAATGTATTTATTGATTAAGCCTTCAAAGAAAAATGACTTTGCATATGAATCTGGTTTTATTGGAACTGTAGCTACGATGTGAAGTGAAATACGAAAAAAAAAATGACACAAAATGTACTGCGTACAGTAAAGAGCTTAGTCATGCATGTCTGAATACAACTGAATTCGCATGTAGTAGAAAATAACTCTGATCTAAAGAAAAAAGGCAGTTAGAAACAACGATAATAAACATTTAACATTCATAAAAACCTGTTACGCTCGAACGCTAACACTTACGATCATACGGAACGCCGAGTGCTTGGTGATTTTGTGTTCATACTCGCGTGTAATTATTGTGGAATTGGCAGCTCGGAGATTTCATTTCTGACTGGAGAAAGTGCAAATCCCTGCTATTTAGGCACCGTTACTGGGGCAGTAAAGGGGGTGGGGCTTTTGGGGGGGTAGGGGTGGCACTGGCTCTTAAATCTCAACTGCTGAAATGATTCACTGTGGATCAGGGTATTTAATAAATACCATAAAATGCACATACAAACACAAGTGCAAATATCTCTTCACACATTCGATCAGATTAGCAAAACCTCTCGGCCACTCCGTCACTAACATGTGGCCTCGGGAAAGTGTGCGTGATCGTTGGTGTTTTTGTTAAACCCCAAACAATAAAATAGGAAATAAATGCAGATTGTGATTGGGAAACTAATAAGTTACCCCTCTTTTTTTTTTTGTTGCTCAAATCACGTCGCTTCTTTTAAGGCAACTTTGAGTAAAACAACTGAGGAAACTGAATTTTTTTTCTTCTTCCTTTGAAGGGAATTTTTTTTATCAAGTTTTATCCATAAAATATTACAGTATTTCAAAACAAAGCTGGTGTTTTACATTAATGCTTCTTCTCCAATGTGTAAAGAAAACCGAACTGGACGAAAGGCACTCTGTGGAAGCGAGTGAGCGCACGAGAGAAAGAGAGAGACTACCTACTGTAGGCTCTCTCCTTTTTAGCCCTCTCGAGGGTTTTGTCCATAGTCTTCTCGCTGTCTCCTCTGCACTTCGGGCAGTACCACTTCCCCTTGGGCTTGTGGTGCAGGTCCACGCAGGAGAAGTGGAACCACTCGATGGTGCACTTGTCGTTATCGCAGCAGATCATCTCTCCGTAGGAAACCTGCTCGCACAGGCAGTACGTGGGCTCGTTGGGGTCGATGGGAAGGTCGGTCGGAGACGACTCTCTCTCCTTGGCTTTGGATCGCTTCTTCTTCTTCGACGACGACGTCGAGGATGTCCTGGCCTTCTTCTCTTTCGGCGTGACGACGTTGGCCGCGTCCTCGCCGTGCTCCAGACTGTAATTGGAGTTGTCCCGGTTTTCCGAGCCGCTCTTCTGCCTCCGCGCTCGCTTCCCGCTTGCCTTGTCGCACGACCCCGGCGTCTCCTCGCGCTTTCTCTCCGTCCCCGCTTTGCCCAGAGACATGAGCGGCGTGGCCGGCGCCGGCGTGGTGACGGCGGCCACGACCGGTGAAGCCATGCTCCCGACAGACACAGTGCTCTCCGGAGAACTCTGACACGCATGGAAAAGCTCCGCCTGCCAGTCGAACTGACGGGTGCGGTTCTCCACCATCTCCACCATCTGGCCAGCGATCTGGAGCTTCTCGTCTCCCAGCTCTTGGGTGCGGATCAGGGAGCGCTGGATGTGCTGCAGGAGACGCCGCCTTTGGACGGGATCCGGCTCCTGTTTGTGTTTCTCATAAACATCACTCAGCTCCTTCAGGATCTCTGCAAGCGAACCAATCGGACGAGTTAGATTCCCAAAGACAGAACTAAACCATTTGTGGACATTAGGACATGACGAGGGAATAAATACCGCTTCTTGTTTGATCGTTGATCTGTCTGTTTGCTTTCTAAATAAAGATTAAAAGATTTGAAAGTTTTTGGAATAAAAATTGCATAAAGTAATTTAAAGTATGAAGGGGTACGGTGGCTTAGTGGTTAGAACAATCGCCTCACACCTCCAGGATCTGGGTTCGATTCCCGTCTAGGCCATATGTGTGTGTGGAGTTTGCATGTTCTCCCCGTGCCTCAGGGTTTTTCTCCGGGTTCTCCGGTCCAAAAACATGCACGGTAGGTTGACTGGCACCTTGGAAAATTGTCCCTAGAGTATGAATGTGTGTGTGTGTGAATGTGAGTATGTGTGTGTCCTGTGATGGGTTGACATTCCATCCAGGGTGTATCCTGCCTTAATGCCCATAGACGCCTGAGATAGGCACAGACTCGACCCGAGGGAAGATCGGATAAAGCGGTAGAAGATGAATATGAAGAAATATGGAGCAACATATAAAACATCTACTTTTTATCCAGTTGACAACAAACCAATGCTAATCCCAGCTCGCTAACAGTTAGCATAAACACCCGGCCGACTAGCAATGCTAATGAAGCTTGTTATTTGTGTTAAATGCTGATATTAGCACATTCATATTAATTAATATAAGCGCTAATATTAGGTGATCGATTTAGCACGCTTTCTGACTAGCATTAGAACGATCCAGAGCTGCGCGCGGCAATTCGAAGTTGTCGCCATGGCGACGGTTTTAACGGCCATTAGAAACGTGCAGGTGAAGGATGCTAACTCGGGCTTATTCAAGTTTAGCGAATACTTGTACAAAAGTACGTTTCAGTCATACACATTTCGAAAGAAACAAGTTACTGTGTTCCCTGAGCTAACTAGTTACATGCTTAGAAGTTATTTTTTATTTTTATTTAGCTAGCAAAGACAGTAAGCGAAGATTAGCAGGCTAGTACCGGAAATGCTAGCGGGTTGACAGCGTTATTTTTCCTAGTGATATAAATGCCAGAATACCTATTAATTTATTAATCGTGTCATTACGTTTGTATAAGGTTTAATGGTTTGCAAGTAAGCCTTGATTATAGGGGATCAAATGATATTACTGTCATACTATACAAAAACAATCACGATTTAAGTAGAATAATAGAAATGCGTTATAAATACAACTATTAAAAGTATTAAACTGGCTGCTTTGGAGGAAATAGTCTATATCTGTGTATTTCGTGGTTTATTGGCTGTGAGATTCATGGTTTATTGGTCGTATTAGTGAACATAACAAGCCTGACCGGAAATCCGGACCATGTGGTTGGAGGAGAAACCCTGCAAAAATGGCACTGCTGATAAGTGTATGTTAATGCACCGACCTTGATACTTGGCGTCTATTTCTCTCATAAGGGAAACGCATCTCTGGAGGTCCAGTGGTAAAGACTCCACCAGCTCCAGGTATTCATCCACATAGCTGGAGAGAACATGCACAGCCTCTCCGCTCGCTGCAGGGTTCAACATGCTGATACGTATCTCTATATTTCTCTCTATCTCTCTCTTTCTTTCTCTCTATCTCTCTATCTCCTGCTTCTGTCTCATCATTCCGTGATTAATATCCCAGCTCTGTGCTCCGCTCCAGACCAAAAACCTGCAGAAATCACGACCAGTCCTGTTCCTTCTCCTGCTCCGTCGTGTTGTTTACACGCTGCTGGAAGAACCGATTCCTTGAAACGACTCCGTCACTGAGCCGACCTCGCGAGTCGATATCATCATTTCCACGTTCAGTTCATTTTTGTCCCGTATAGACATATTAATGTACATTTATGGCTAAATGCATGTCTTGTGTAACATTTCATTAAAACATTATGCATATATTCATGCACACGTTAGATAAATATGAAAAAAGAGCCCACTGGTAATCAGAAATTAAATACCCAAATAAATTCCCAAATAATCAAAAATTTAAATGCTACTAATTAAAATGTAAATCGTCAATAATTACAAATGAAATCGTCAATATTCCTTCATAAAATCTATTTTCATCGTAAATCAAATGTTTAAAATATAGATAAGAAATTAACCTTTTATCGTTCAAATGTAAACTTTTTAGAATCCTTAATAACCCTGAATTAAATTCTTCACAAACACCCTTAATAGTCCTAAATAATCACTTTATGATCTTGAATGAATCCTTAATAATCTTAAATTAAGACTCATAATCCTAAAAGAAATCCCTTAAAATCTCAAATGAAATTCAGATAAACCTAGATTCAGACCTAAAACAAATCCCCAGTAATCCATATCATGTAGACTTCTTATAATTATAATTGCTTCCATAAATTAAAAACATTATAACTCAAATGTAAACATTTTATTTTCCTAAAATAAAATAAGACCCACATGAATTCCTATGATAATTGCCCACTTATCCATATTCAAAAAATGTTTTAATGCTTTTAATAATTCTATCTATCTATCTATCTATCTATCCATCCATCCATCCATCCATCCATCCATCCATCCATCCATCCATCCATCCATCCATCCATCCATCCATCCATCCATCCATCCATCCGTTTAAACTACATGTCCTCTTCTTTCCTCCTGAGGTCGCTATTGCCGTAATAATGACTTCTCTCCTCTCATTTCAATTTTCTCACTCTCACTCACTGTCAGCACACACACACACACACACACACACACACACACACACACATTCTTACACATGTAAATGTTCTAAACTGCAGTCCCGAGTGTGTAATTAACACCTGCAGTGTTTCATTAGTGTGTAATTGCCCATCCGGTGTCTGGGTGAAATGTGGACACACGTCATATCTGTCTCTAGAGACTAATGTTTGAAT
Organism: Kryptopterus vitreolus; assembly: GCA_030449085.1. Taxonomy (NCBI): domain Eukaryota; kingdom Metazoa; phylum Chordata; class Actinopteri; order Siluriformes; family Siluridae; genus Kryptopterus; species Kryptopterus vitreolus. Next base: position 888,111 of record JACRUU010000020.1, read on the forward strand.
AGAAACAAGTACTATAGCGATG